>OMKP01085361.1:0-34633 GCA_900302375.1 Bathygadus melanobranchus | reverse complement strand
GATCGGGTCAAGGGGGCAGGTGGTGGGGTGGTTGGACTTAACTAGACTGTGGACATCATCAGAGGAGAGAGGGGTAAAGCAGGTAAGACCGGCAGAGGAGGATGTTGGGGGAGGAATGATAGTCGGAGGGGAAAAAGAGGATGGAATGTCCTTCACTTTCTTGGTGAAGTGGGTTAGGAAGTCATCAGCTGTAAGGGAAGGAGAAGGGGGAGGGGAGGGAGGGTTGAGGAGGGAAGAGAATATAGAGAATAGTTTCCTGGGGTTGGAAGCAGAAGAGTTGATTTTAGGAGATTTGGTTTCCGACACCGTAGATGTGAAGTCTGTGAGGAGGTGGCGGTCGTGAGAGAGGTCATCAGCACAGCCTGATTTTTCTCTCAGCTGTCCGTAGCTCTGCTCTACAAGCCCGCAGAGGTTCGGACAGCCAAGGGGGAGGGGGGGAGGACCGTGCCGGTCTGGAGGTGAGTGGAGAGAGAGTGTCCAGGGAGGAGGAGAAAGAGGATAGTAGAGTAACAGTGGCTTACATTTACATTTACATTTAGAGCATTTGGCAGACGCTTTTATCCAAAGCGACTTACAAAAAAGTAACACTGTAGACAGGAGGGAGGGAGAATGGTTCAGGCGGTGGTAGTGAGGAGAGGACCATTGAGGAGAGAGTAGAGGGCGAGAGAGATTTCAGATTCCGGCGGGAGGTGACGATGTGAGGGGTAGGAGGGAGGGAGGAGGAGGACTTCAGGGGGATGGAGAAGGTCACAAAGTGGTGATCAGACACAGATAGAGGGGTAACAGAGAGAGCAGAGGTAGAGCAGGATCTTGTGAAGAGGGCAGCTGGGGTGGCTGTGTTTTCAGGGAGGATCCAGCTCTCTGTAAGGGCCAGGAAGTGGAGATTTTGGAGGGAGGCGTAGGCCAGAATGGTGTCGGTTTTCTTGACGGCCGATTGGCAGTTCCAGAGCCCCCCTCAACATCAAGGTCTGTGTGGGTATTAGTGAGTGAAAAAAGTGAAAAAAAAGTGAGAAAAAAAATGTTTAGTGAGAATAGCTGTTGTTGTTCACTGTGAGTATGAGACCATTTTGCTCTCTTTTGCTCTTTTCTACTCTCTCTCTTTACAACTCTTGAATTACAGCAGCTTTAGTATGATAATTACCAGCAAATTCCATCAAGGTGTAAATCATGTTGTTTATTTTATAGTATTAGTATTGCAAAAGAGATTTAAATGATGTGGTGTGGGTGATAACAGATACGGCTATGCCGTATGTTATTAAGAATACACAAAATATAATCCACTTTGTTTATACTTGTAATTATTTGAAGAAACCGCAACAATTTTTATTGAAATGTTACTTGTCTTTTATATATTTATGGTCCAGTATTCTCCGATGAGAGATATCAGATATGTTTTTTTAGACATTAACTAATCCATGACTAGGTGCCTCAAAATTCACTGAGTGCGCTGTTGATAACAGGATGGAGAAGGAATTGGAATCATTTGACCCATTTGCATGGTGAAGATCATTATTATTTAAGTCATTTAATAAATGTGTACTTCAATGACTATGCAATAGTGTCATACATCATCAAATCTTACAGTACCTGTTTTCTGATTTCTGGTTTTTATGATCACTGTTTTTCAACAGAGGGGTTTTTTTTATATATAAAAGGGGATTTATGTGGGTAGATTGACGTTTTTGTTTTGCCCAACACTCTACATCTTTAACCTGCAGAGAACCTGTCTCCACATCTTCAATGACGCCAATGTATCGCTTGTTGTCGCTCTATCCCCTTAACTGCTCATCATCTAGGGCTGTTTGGTCACGTCTCTTCAAGGCTGCACTTGTGCTTGTTGCAGATGAATGGAAACAGCAACAGACCACGTCCCTGTCGCTGTAGCAATTCAGCACTCTATAATGGATCTTCCCTTGGGTAGTACTTATAACCTGCTGTATGTTCAGTGTACCTTTGATGGCAGGAAGATTGTTTGGGTGGAGTGCACTTTGTCGATTTGTTCTTCCTCCACCTAGAATATTTTAAATCCTCTCGATGGTGTGTCTCCAACTCCATCACTAGGCCCGTTGCCATTATCCGCTTCCAGATAATTCCATTTAACTTACATCTCATCTGGAATGGAATGGTGCTCATGAGATTAACATCCTTCTTCCCTCGATATTGCATCATGGGCCCCATCACTGACAAAGATGCATGATTGGACGGTTCTCCATTAGGAGCTGTTGGTCTTGTTCCAGATGAGTCACAGCTACTTCCCAAAGCATTGATTGAAACAAAAGATTGTTGAGATAACACCTCCCGTTTATAGGCCTGTCCTATCTTGCATCACGTACATTGTTGGCTGTTAAACACATTAAGTTGTGTGTGCCACCACTTTTGTTATTTTTAAGTAGAGCAGTAAGGCTCTGGCTTATCGTTTACTTTTTATGATGGGTACTTTGTTTTGCTCTGTTGAATTTATGATTTAGTACCACCATTGGTCCTTTACCTTCTCACTGTTCTTATCCTAATTGTTGTGTGTGTGTGTGTGTGTTTGTGTGTATACATTAAATTATAAACAGTCACTGAGAGCACACAGCTACACACACACATTTGTATTCCATCAACCAGGTTATGTTTGTGTTCCTCTCCAGGCAGCCAATGGGCTCGAACAAATTGAGATTAAAAAGTTTGAATCTTTGCCACAGAGGTGGGAAGATGGTAAAAATGATTACCAGAGTGGCAAACCAAAGAGAGAGAGAGAGATTCTGTTGACAATACAAGAACAGCAAGAGGGAATGTTGAACTTGGCAGATAGCAAAGTCCCTGGAATGGATGGTTTACCAGCCGATTCCTGTTAAACAATTTGGTTTACGTTAGGATTGGTTACCTATTTGCTATCCTAAAGAATAAAAAAGTAGTTTTTTTATTAGTTAGGTTAGCTGTTGGAGTAGTAGCAGTTATAACAGCCATTGCTGAAACAGACATATCACTCATATTTCCTTTTTACTTGCAGCTTTCATCTAACTATAATGAAGGAGTCTCTGTATGTGTGTGTGTGTGTGTGTGTGTGTATATGTTTGTCTGTAAGGTTTATTTCTGAGGACCCAAGGAAGTGCAGTGTCAAATGTGAAAGCTGCAAGGAACCGGCCCAAACGGCCCGTTCTGAACAGGCACGGCACTGGCAGTGTTGAGTGTGAAGTTGTTTGGGTGAGCGGTTCTCAAAAAAGATGCAATACACTAATACGAATGACAGTGTGTCCCCTCTTACTCTCTCATCCTCTCTCCTTTTAAAAGACCGGATTTGTATGGCAATGTTTGTACAATCCAATGAATGAATTTGTTCATTCACTTCAATATAAACAGCTGTGCTTATTTTGTGGTTAGGTCACAAATTGTGACTGTGTGATAGCACATGGCTGTGTTTCAAATCTCTGTCTCGCTCACTTAACCTCGCCCTGCGATCACTCACCCTAGCAATCTTCATAAATGATGAAACATGCATTAACATTTCCTTTGGTATCCATGTTAAATTATTTAGGGGTGTTCACTCAGATGTACACATTTTCATGATGATGTTCTGGCTGTTGGTGAGTCAGGGTTTGATCAAACTAATGAAGGTTAACCAAAACAATGTTTGGTAATAAATTATTAGCACAGGATCTAGAACAAAAAACATCTGTAACCCTTTCACCGTCAGCTCATACTGAGTTTTAATTACTGCCACATGAAGGTAACAGAAAGATAACTGGCATGCATATAAATGACGATGAACAGGCCATTAACCAAAGATAACATGTCTAGAGTGCTTATGATTTGAGTAACAGTTACTAAGTTACAGACCAAAAAAGATAAATAAAGAAATAAATGCACAAATACCTCTGTGTACAAATAATATTCCCAACCACCATAAATCAGACAGACACCCAAATGTCTATCAATTCTAACTAACCTAAGTCTACATTGCTGTCCAAACTGTTTTAATGACTCTTAACTATGTTAATATAAAGCACTTCAGTTCTATACGTCGCCCCACTTCGTGCGTGTCAACATGTCAACGTGTCAACGTGTCAACGTGTCAATCCATGACTTGGCGCTGCTCTGTGTCTTGCTATGGTCACCAACGGAGCCTTTTCAGTCTACTCAGAATGCTGTCTGCTTGATTACAAACTTCCTTCCCGTGTTGTGCGTTAGCTGCTCCGGTTGACAGATGGCAGCTCATTGGAATGCATCACGAGGATAGATGAGCTGCGCCGTGGTACGCTATCCAGGGCACTACACACAGGCAGCTGCTGCCGCTTGCCTTTAACTTGCTGCCGCGTGCTGGAAAACTCCCGCACGCACACACACACACACACACACACAGGGAAAAAAGAACACTCATACACACATGCATAGACACATGGAAAAAGAACAAAGATCACACACACGCGAAAACACACTGAAATAATCCCCGCTGCAGTGTGGCAGTGCCAGTTTCCCATCAGCTGCCAGGAACACCCCCCTCCAACATCCGCCATCATCCTGTTGAATAATGCAAAAGGGAGTCTGCTCTCTCTCTCTCTCTCTCTGTCTCTGTGTCTGTCTGCCTGTCTTTCTGTCTCTGTCTCTCTCTCTCTGCCTATCTGTCTCTCTCTCTCGCTCTCTCTCTCTCTGTCTGTCTGTCTGTCTGTCTGTCTCTCTCTCTCTCTGTCGCTCTCTCTCTGTCTGTCTGTCTGTCTCTCGCTGTCTGTCTGTTTGTCTCTCTCTCTGTATGTCTGTCTGTCTCTCTGTGTCTGTCTGTCTCTCTATCTGTCTGTCTGTTTCTCTCTCTGTCTGTCTTTCATTCTGTCTCTCTCTGTGTCTGTGTATGTCTGTCTGTCTGCGTTCTTCCTCTTGCTTTGTTCTTGGTGGGCCTGCACTAGCAACAGCCCCGTAGTCGGCGGTGCCGTCTCCATGCTAATTTCATGTAGATAGGTATTCCAGTGATACGGCGTGCGACCGCCAGCCACTCGCTCATTCATCATAAGCGGGTTACAGAGCTTAGGGGATCAATATCGCCAGGCCCCGTGCACACACACGCACGTGCACACGCACAGTAACACAAGCACACACACTGTAACACAAGCAGAAATGTGCACACACTAATCCATCCACACACACACACACACACACACACACAGTTTGATTATCACTTGTGTGGTCAATTTCCTCTTGACTAGATGAAAGAAATGTAAACCACGTTAATTACTGAGTGATAAGGAATGTAATAGTGGGAGGAGAGGATCCAAGCTGGGGGGCAGACCGTCTTTATCATCCTATAACCACAGCTTTGCTACGGTACCTGAATATCAAGTGCGGGTTCACGAAAAGTATCTTTTTACACGATCTACTATGAGAACAGAGCTCGGGTTTCTCCGACTTGACGTCATTAACAACAATTTAACTGCTATTTTACAGATGACATTAGCTAGCCAGTATTTGCATAAATTGCTGCTGCATATATGTTTGCATATATGTTTGTATTCAGCAATGAGCCACAATATGCCAAACTTCCTTCGGACATCCATGTCCCCCCCCTTCTTGCCGACATAAATTTCAATCGCAATAAACAATGAGTGGTAATTAAGTAAAAAAAATATATGTGGAATAAAATTAATTAAAAGCTCAAGTTCAATCTAAGATGTTCATTGTTTTGCTTGTAGTTGGATTATATTCATGTTTTTATTTCCACATAGCTAAATCAATCCTAATTGAATGTCAACACCCCTAAATTAAAGTATTTTCAAATGCCAACATGACAGACTATAAAGGTATCACTGACTAAATGGTAAGCGGAACCTAGCCATCTAGCCAGGATGCAAATGTGTGTCACGTCCACGCTGTTCTGGAGCTTCAATGGCTTTGATACTGTGCAGTTTGAGGTTAGCATGCATCAGTCAGCATTTGAATGCTGCTTTCCATTGAGCAACAGTTTAGGACAGGAAAATAAATCAAGTAACCTGATGTTTTTTTCGTGCTAGTGTTACGTTACATTGGGAGGACTAAAGCCACAAACCTGTTACTCTAATAAATTGCATTATTATAGACTTTTCCGACCCTATTTTTTAGGGTATCGGACTATATCCATATTTAGGTCCATTCCAGAGCAGGTCTATTCCCTGATGTCCTTTGACTAGGGTGGGGTGCCAAAACACAGTATCACTAAGGCACCAGGTCCTTACCTTCCATACCCAAGGTGGCAATTGAGATATCAACTTTCCTCTCCAATGCAATTCGCCTACAGTCACACCAAAAGATTAATTTGCGCCTGTGGCACTCTGGCCGCTGGCTGCTCGTTGCCAGCCAATAAGTCACAATAAGTAGCTAATGCTGATGATTTCAGGGGAGGTGTCGTATTTTGCCAGAGAAGCAACTGGTTATATTTGGGCAAAAAAGTATTGAATTTGTCGTCTAGAAGTTTGCAATTGGTATTTCTTTTGCTGTTATTTATTAGCATTGTTACTTATTGACTGTTAAATTCTTGTGGTTTACTTATTTATTATTTATGGTTTTATTTATTATGTATTTATTAATATATTGTTAAATTTATTTGCATTTGTAATTAAACAAAACTTAAGTAAAGTATTGTTTTAGCACAGGTATCAGAAAAAACCCAAATGATACCCAACCATAGATTTGACAGAGCCTATAAAAGTATGTCAATAAGTCAATGCTACCTGGACATATCCTCAGTAACTGAACCTGATGTCATCGGGTGTTTCGGGCACAGAGTGACTCCACTTTGCCCCAGCACTATAAGTTGGACCGGCTAGGTAGAACATCGTAGACAGCCTGGCTCAACAACTTGATGCAATAGGGCCACGAGTGTCGTTCAAGCTGCAGTCGAACACCGAAATCAATCTACAGCTCCGGATGTTTTATGACTAGCCGCTCAAAAAAATCTCAAAAATCTATATATGTATTTTTTTCAAAAATAAGAATTATTAAAAAATAGCCCCGGATCTATTAATCAGTCATTCTGATCATGCATTAAAGCCCTCGAAAATAATATCAAAAGCGCAAGTATGTTCTGGGTCCTCTGTGTGTCATTCAAGCAGCAGATCTACTTCACAGTTCACACTACTTGGCATGCGCACATTTTGTGTGAGGAAAGAAAGAGGGAGAGAGGCCACTGGTTACAGGGCTTGTTGTCAGTATGGCTGTATTTGCAAATACCGGTACCTAAACCATCTGGTCGGCCAATGACGGACCGGCCATCTGGAGCACAGGGACCGCTTGACAATTGGGGCAGATGCAACACAAAATATATACAATAACCCCAGCCCCCGCTTAAATAAAAATAACCCACTGCAGTTGTTTCCCAAACTTCCGCTCCATTCCAGGACGAACTGGCCGGTGGATAATAATATGTTTTTGAGTTTTCTATAACATAACCTCGTCGTATAATCGTCATTTCGATTAGAAACGTACAGCGCGCACTGGAATGTGACCGCGGCCATACGCAGTTCGAGTGTGACTTCTTATCGTCCACAGTATTGCTGTTGCCTCGGCCAACTAAACGGCGCTGCGACGATGACTTTAAAACGGTGGTATGGCCATGATATTTTACCATAAGTCTGGGGAGTGGATGGGAATGATTGAAGCGTCTTTTACCATAAGTATTTCAACATAGGGGCATTCGCGATGATACCGTGATTCATGACATAAAAACGTGTGAGACGGAGGGAAAATACCTTAGTTGTGGCGCCGCTCCCTCCCCCCACAGAGCAGGAGTTCAGAATGAGGTATCTGCCTGGCACTAGACTGCCAAGATATCTGTAAATACAGGGTGGGATCTTTTTTTATTACATTTTATGGACACTGATTTTTATTACAGACCCTAGAAACCTGAATACTATTTTAATTGTATTAAATGTTTTATATTTCTCAAATAACTTATTTTTTTATTGGCAAAGGGTCTGTCACGTAATTGCATGAATTGTGTAGTTTTCTTATCCTGCACTACTCTGCAGTCTCAATGATGTTTTTTTAAAGAAGCATCCATTCTGGATCAATTACCGCGGGGAAAAAACAAACAAAGAGGCGGACAATGCATGTGGCTCATAAAGTGTCCAAAAGAAACACCTACACATCCACACACACTAACACTCCTCCTCCACCCCACATCTTTGTGGGCATCAAACACCACAGGGAGCAGCTCAGAGACGTCCCACCACAGCTTGCTTGGTCTTGCAGGCTCGTGGCTCTGGGCGACCACTACACTCTCTTGGCAGGCCAGCGGCTGTTTCGAAACACCAACCTTTTCAAAAACCTCCAGAAAAAAAAGTTTTAATTTTTCATCAGGTTTAGTCCAGTAAGTGATGGCGTGACGAGGATGCAGAGTGCTGGACATATGGATGTGGACTCTATAGCGGGATCGATGTCATCCATCTTTATCACATGTAGTGCTGCTGTACTGGTTCAATGAGACTCTGGTCCCACAAATAATAGAAACAGGATGGGAGCATTGTTTAGAATGTGCTTTTGCTCTTGCCCATCTAAGGTAGTGCTGCAGAGAATGTTTTCCAACTCTCCAATGTGAAATGTTTGATGCAGTGTGAAGTTGGAACTTCATATGATGCCAATGTCTGAATTGACTTTCACTCAGACTACATGTATGTGTCCACACGTATTCAAAGACATCACATGCAATATATCTGACACATCTTTCAGACCTAAGGAGGTTAGAACTTAATTTAGAACAACAATGCACCGTTTCCATGTTTCATTGACTGGTGTTGTGTTTTGTTCAACATTCCAGTGGTGACTTGCTGTTTAAAGCTGGCACTCAATCCATCCGGCTTTTGGATGGAAGAGGGCTTTACCACCGTGTGAGTAAACAAACGTTGATATTTTTTTACACACATTTTTATTGTATTTTATGAAGCCAGCTGTAATACATGTTTCAATCCCAGGGAATATTGATTGCTTTGCAATGTGTTGACCTCGGTATTCAACCATAGCAGGAAACTTGTGGCATTGGAGGTTCTGTCTGATAGAGTTGTTTCTTTTAAGAAATGTGTTGTGGCCTCACCCAATGTATTCACAGCTGTAGCTGTTAGGGTTAGGTAAGTGGTCAACAATTATTTTCATTGAAATGGAATTCATTTTAAGCCTTTTTTATTTTGGATTATATTCTATTATAGATATAGTGAGTCTATTCTATTCCCTTTAGAAACACTTTTACTTTTGACTTTTACTTTAATTGATTTATGTGTGTGCGTGTGTGTGTGTATGAGCCAGCCTAGCCATGCCTGAGGGCCAGGTGCCATTGACTTCCTGTGCCATGGGAGGCATTACCCTGACAGGGCAATATGGGAATGCTGAATTGCACACAAGCACAAATGGACACAGAGAAATAAAAAGTGTCTGTGTATTTGGGACTGATGTGTGTGTGTGTGTGTGTGTGTGTGTATTTGAGACTGATTTACATACATGTTGGTGTGTGTGTGTTTACTGCTTAGGTGTGTGTGTGTGTGTGAGAGATGATGATGATATTAACTAATACATTATAACATAACAACAGTATCATATCATACGTAACATCATGTAAATGGATTCTTTAGGACACACCTTCTTCAGTGTTTGTGTTGAATCTGTGCACACAAGTTTACTTAGAGTGTGAATATGTCTAATATAACTGTTCATACAACTAACTGTTCATACGCTAACAGATTAGCTAGCATTGAATCAGACGTGTGTATTTTTTTTGTTCAAACGATCAATAACACCATATAACCAGCTTCATTAGCAGGATTACTGCCGTGCAGGTGGCAAGTAATCCTGGCAACTGAAAATAAATAAATAAGCCAAAATGTTGATTGATTGTGTTACATCAATTAATATTATCCAGTCATCACACTTCCCCCTTGCATGGCCTGTCAGAGAAGTAACTCAGATGTCCCAGTGACATTCAGACCCACAACAGAGCTGCTGTGCACGGTGCGATGTAGACACGCAGGCACGCACATGCACACACACACACACTCGCCCACAGGGACACACACACACCCGCCCACAGGGACACATGAAAGCGCACATCCAATGCGTCATGACATGGGCTGCACCATTACACACTTGTGGACAAACAGAGACACACAATCTATTGTTAAGGAAAGGACAACTGATGGGTGGAATAGGTGGCAGAGAGCCTAGCCTTTAGGTCTCTCTTGTGACCCCCTGACCCCATCTAATCAGATGTCACATCAAAATGTAATTGATGGATGATGATGGATTGGACATGTCAACCTTTCCTGGCCCCAATTCTGTCCTCTGCTTGTTTCTTTTGTCAAGCTTTCGACTTGAACAAATAAAAAAAATGTATAATGGGTGAATAAAAACAGAGCAGAGAGAGAGAGAGAGAGATGCATTGCATTGAGATACTAATTGTCATGGATATGACTTTTTGCCCTTTTTCATTGTCTAGTTTTGTATTTATATATTTATGATGTTCCCTGTCTAGTTATTTCAGTTCTATGTGTACCATGTGTCCTGTCTGCTCCAGCCGTGTCTCATTTGTAATCACCCCCATGTGTAGCCTATATTAGTCTTGTTCCCCAACCAGTCCTTGTCGGATCACTGTTTTCTGTCATGTGTCTGGTTAAGATTGAAGAGCTCTCGTGTGCATTTACCCGTGTTACCTGCACCCGTTTATATTAAACACCCAGTCTTGGGGTTTGATCACCACCTGCCTCGCTGTCCTGCCTTTGGGTCTTCACCACACCACCACCGTAACACTATCTGTTTTGAGATGGATGGTGGATATTAGGTGGATATCACAAAACTTTTATTTTCGACATCCATTTGGGAGCGTGTTCTCCTCATTGTGTAGCATGAGGGGAAGTGCTACCTTCCCCAGACTGGATGACTGGATGCGTGGCTAAGTGAATCAGGTCTATTCTGCAAGTACAGAGAGTGGTGTTATAATGAAGTGACGCTCTCCAGTCTGCTCACTATCTGATTAGCATTGGGCCTGTGAAATACGTCATAAATAAGTCAGTGGTGTGATATAGGTATGTGAGTTATGCTGTTATCTTAAGTAGCATATTTATCCAGCACATTATCAGCATATCTTCAGATATTTATCCAGTCAAAATTGAGTGAAAAGCCTTGTCATTATTTTAATTATTAATGAGCTAACAACTAACACTTGTATAAATCATTGTTGCTTTTAAATGACAAAAAAGTTACTCACCAAAAAACAAAACATTAGTACAAAAGTACTACAAAAATTCACTCCATTAGGAAACCAGATAACATCCAAAATACAAAAAAACTTCTTGAAAGTGTTGCTTTCTCCCAGATGTATTGGTTTCCAGCGATAGTACTGTTTAATGTACTCTGTATGCTCGAGGTCTGGTTCTTTTTTTAACCACACACTCCATGTTTTTGTCTGTGGCACAGTAGCATATTTGGGGTTTGACATTAAGTACTCCCAAACACAACCGATTTATCAAGTCTTGCAAACAACCAAGCCTCATTACAAACTGTTATATAAAAGGCTCTTGGAAATAAATCATATTAACTTCATATGAGAAAGGTGAGGCGAAGTAACAAAGAAAAAACTATGAGAAATGTTGTTTGACATTTGTTTATATTAGATGTTATTAATCATTTCAGTCATTCCGCTTTATCCACAATGCTATTATGATTGACCTGGCACTATGACACCAAGCTAGGCTATGCTAGCTATCCTGTGTAGCTGTCTGTTTGCTCAAGTGAGAGTGGAGGTGTGTGTGTGCATGCATGGCTGGATGTGTGTTGATCCATTCTATTGACCAAACACCCATATTGCTGCATTTCTATTTCAGCACACATTTAATTTAATGTAATTATTACAGTTCACCAATTGTCACAGGTCCATCCACATAAGATGACCAAGATTCAACTCTTATAAGATCTCTTTAAGATTCAACCGACAGTTGGGTTTCCAGAAAGGTGGGTCTAAGAAGTGAATGCTTGTGGATAAGTCAGATATCTTTTATAGGAAACCATGTAGACAACCTGTATGACTATAGGTCTGGCTCTGTGAGACTGGAGTGGCACAGAACAGCCCTGCTGGCTGCAGGGTAGTGGTGCTAACTGTTTAACTGTATGTGTCGTTTGTCTTCAGATACTGGGGCCTACACACTCGTCTCTTGCTGGGAGATTTACCGCTGCATGCGTGAGAGGTCATTCCTATTCACAATTCACAGAGTAATATAGTGGGTGATATAGTGAGTGATATGGTGAGTGATATAGTGATTAATATAGTGAGTGATATAGGGAGTGATATAGTGAGTGATATAGTGGGTGATATAGTGATTAATATAGTGAGTAGTATAGGGAGTGATATAGTGAGTGATATAGTGGGTGATATAGTGAGTGATATATACGTGTGCGTCCGTATGTCCGTGTGTGTGTAGCACGCTTGTCAATTCCCATTGATGTGTATGCGGTTTGCTAATCCACATGTGAGTGCACATCTGTTTGAGCTTGGTATTAATCGGCATATCCTGTAAGCACTTGAAATGGGAAGCACTCCATAAAAGCCGTAAGTGGACCTATTAATTCCATGACCAGCACAGGCTTTAATCGCATCAACACTAGTTGATCTCCTCTGGTTTCAAAGTTAATTCTAGATGATGAACAGACTCCAATGTTGCACAATCACATTAGTGAGAAGGATGTTCCCAGTGGCTTGGGATACATCACCAGTGGTCGCCACTATGAGCCATTTCAAATGCTGCAATGGTTATGGCTTGGAAATGGTGCCATCTGCATCCACGTCTGACTCCCACCCTCGCTCATAATGCTTTTGGGCCCCGAATGGGCCCGTTTTATGTTGATTGGCCACACCTTTCATGGCGAAGTTAGCTCTTTGGTGCGCAGTTCCTGCCCATCTTAAGTAGGGTTGTGTGCTTTTTGTGTCGCTCGTTTTGCGTCTGTTAAGCGCATTCTGAAACAATCGTGTTTAGAGTTAAGTGGCATGAGGATATACTTATACACATGAGCATGGTGCATACAAACGCACACATGCCTGCAAATGAAGAACAAATACACACACTCACACTGCGAGAGCAGGCTGAAACCAAAGCCCAATAAACACACATTAAGTGGCCATGTGTTGCTGCACCAAAGCGATTCGCTTTGCACAACCAGGATGTGATGAGCATGACCATGAAATGTAATGTTCCTATCCTTATGTTGTGTATGTATGTTGTCATTAGCTAAATTAAAGTTGTTTTTCTTTGGAAATCACTGGCTCCATACATTTTATCTCAGCGTTCCCTGCCGAGGTGAGCATTGCAGTTTTATACAATGAAGGTCTCAGCTTGTGTTTTGTGTAAACCATCTTGGCATGATCCAAATGTATAATAAGTTTAGGGCTGTGGCTGAGCCAAATGTGCTTTTAGGTTCTACATCTCGAAGCGTCCACCCTTTTACCAGTGGTTGCATAGCACAGCAGTTCAGTTCCCACAACTATTCAGTAGGAAAAGCGAAACAGCAAACTGCCAGCAACTGCAGACATTCAAATTAGAAAGAATTAAATTACAGTCATTATAGGTAATTGGCCCTATCCACTTGCCAAGACAAAGGCCTTTGTTTCCACAACTATGTTTACAGTTATATGAATTATTAGATGATAGCTCTAGTCAAAGACAGTATTCATCATCGGACAATTAACTCAAAATACAGTTATTATTTGAATTAAAAAAACTTGTAACCCATAAAACAGGAAGTATACCACATACACTAGAATAGAAAGGAAATATCTTCCATCCACCATTCATAGATTCAATTGGCTATACACAATAATTCCCTTTTGTTATCAATCCTCATTCATTGCATGCCAGCTGCAACATTTGAACAACATAAGGATTCATCTTTTTGCCATTTTCTCTGCAGAACAAGAGGAAGAATGTATGACGCATGCACATAACAGCACGTCTGGTCCCGTCTCCCCCTGTGATCCATCCCAGAGCTAGCCTGCATGCTATGTTAATGGTAAATGGTAAATGGATTGCATTTATATAGTGCTTTTATCCAAAGCGCTTTACATTGCCTCACATTCACTCTCATACACTGACGGCGGTGTCAATCATGCAAGGCAACAACCAGCTCATCAGGAGCAGTTAGGGTTAGGTGCCTTGCTCAGGGACACCTCAACACTTAGCTAGGGGGAGCTGGGGATCAAACCAGCAACCTTCTGGTTGCCAGACAACCTTCTGATAACAGAATGGCTGGGTTCAAATTATTCTCCAACAAACTGCTCTACCTACTGAGCTACTGCCGCCCCTATGTCACACACCCTCTCCCCCTGTAATCCACCCCAGAGCTAGCCCGCATGCTATGTCACACACCCCACATCTTCCCCTTTATTCCACATCTTCTGACAAATTAAACGCTTTCCTGCTAGATAGATAGATAGTGATAGATAGTGATAGATAGATATATAGATAGATAGATAGTGATGGATAGATCGAGTGATAGACACATTCTAAAAAGTACTAGTGATTCTGCATTCTAGATAGTTAAATTCATGATGGACAGACACACAAATAGTAATATATACAGATGTAAGGACATGGTAGATGGATACATGTAAAAACAACACAGTATAACATGCAACGATGTAATCTGCACTCCAGAGATAGTGTGTGTGTGTGTGTGTGCATGCTGCTGCCAGTGTGTGTGTGTTGCTGCCAGTGTGTGTGTGTGTGTGTTGCTGCCAATTTGTGTTTGTGTGTGTGCTCTCTCTCTCTCTCTCTCTCTCTCTCTCTTGCTCCGTCTCCATGGTTACTTCCTTAGAGATGACAGTATGGATGCGGGGGTGAGGGAACAACTCATGCTCCTGATGTCAGTCAGCCACTGGGCCTCCAGCATGTTGAGTCTCCTGCCATCAGTATATGCACTAAATGTGTCTGATCATTAGACAACATGGTTGTCCTGGCGGCCCATTTTTATCTTGAATGTTTTTTTTGGAAAATATTCTGGTTTGGATTTTCGATTTAATGGTAGCTTGGCAAAAGGGGTTAGGGTTAGAGTTTAATCATTATGTTAGAAAAGTTGTTTCCACGTGGCGCAGTGAACCATGAAATCCAGCAATATGGGGGCATCTTTTTTCATGGGAGCCGACATCTTGGATTTTAGATCTCAGAAATACGTACGGCACAGTCTGTGATTGTAGAACTGGAAAGCCAAAAGGGTAAAAAATGAAGATTAAATTAAGATCACGTTGCCATTCCTCGTGAACGAGCATATCGCTAATGATTATGCACGCTATTGTAGTTTATGATAGCGTATCATGTGGTCTCTAAGTGAAATCATGGTCAACACTGGGTTTAATTTGTAGGCCTATACAATGTCTGATGTTATTAATTCATTATTGTATTGTTCATATTATTGGTTGTTGATATTATCAATTGTAGCAGCTGTATTTTTTATCAGTTAAGTCCCCCCTCAGCGCTTTGGGTGTCGTGCACCAAATGAAATGCATCATGCAATCATTTATAATTAGAATAAATATGTCATATATTTATATCCTATAGGCATTATTATTTAGTAATAAAGTGATTGTTTTTCTAATATTCTTCTCGTTTCATTTTTGTGTCACAACGTAAAAGAGAAGTTTGCACACTCTTGCTCCTTTGCTGTCTTTGTCAGCCTTCGTCAGCCACCCTGAACGATGGCTGCATGCAAATCGTTTCTCCAAATAGAGACACAGCAAAAAAGAGAGAGTGTAAACTTCTGTCTTATTGTGTGCTGCTCAGCATCTTGCATCTGTTGGGTGTGCGCCATCCTGATTTTCATTGTGTTTCATGACAAATACAAACGTCAAGAATGGGAAATATCAAGGATGCCATCATTCAAATAGAAGAACAACTTATTGAAACTATTATATAGTCCAGATATAGCATATAGACCTGTCACACCTATTGATCTATTACAGCAAACATTGCCACTATTCCCCCATGCACTTTCTCAGCTCTGCCTTTTGTGTTCACTCCTATTCGCCTGGTCCCCTGATCTAGCTGGTAGTTCAGATCCTAGCTCTGCCCCTTGCACTCTGGCTGGATTTAGCTCAGACATGAGCAACATACGGCCCGAGGCCAAAACCTGCCCGTGGACCATCTCAATTGGGCCTGCAACGGCCTCAAAGAAAAACAAACCGACCCCGCCCAAAGATCTATAAAAAGCAGGATTATGTTAATGAATCTCAAAGCTAATGACCATAGAGATGTTTTGTTTGGCTCCATGTATGTGTGCGAACAAAGTTTTTCTGTGATGAACTACAAGTCACAACAGTCAGATTTTACATTACATTTACATTTAGAGCATTTGGCAGACGCTTTTATCCAAAGCGACTTACAAAAAAGTAACACATTTGTCGAAAGAGGGAGACAACAATATATCGCTGAAGGTAGAGTGCAATTAGAATAGAACAAGTTACAAGTATTCCTGGTTGCCAGGTCAATAGAGCAAGTTTACAAACTTACAGTTGCTAGGTTGGCTCCTTACTGTACAACAGCAGGTAGCCAGGATAAGGTGCTACACAAGGTGATCACATCTGACTGATAAACATCTGTCCTCTGTGCTGCGTATTTCAACATCATGTCTTGCAAAGAGAGGTGATGGTCTCAATAGTTCCCATTATAGGGAAATAAATAATTTCAACTGAAAATTACAACTCACCCCCCTTGTTTTCCTCTTGCCCATGTCTTGTGCACTCATTGGCTGTCGGTCGTTGCTGCCGTCATTGCCGCTCGCAACACCTCAAATCAAATCAAATCAAATCACAGGACATTGGTCCTTTTATTAGCCACACAGAAATACACACTACACACACATGCATTAACAGTGGTCGCCGGTGGAATGCACACTCTGCATTTATCCCAACCTAGCCGTCCTCCCCCAGGGGAAGCCAGGAGTAGTGGGCAGCCATCAGTACGGCGCCCGGGGACCAAGTCCAAGTGCTCAGTCCTGTCCTGGTCAGGGACAGGACCGAAGAGCAATCTGTTCTTCTGCATGTTTTTGTTGTGGGGTTCTATGGGGGGAACCCGGGTGAGCACGGGCAGAACATGCAAACTCCACACAGAAAGGCCCGGGAAACAGCCCCGACATGTTGCTTTCACACTGCATTTGATGCCCCAGACTCTAATCAGCCTCGGGCCAGGTGAGGCTGCTTAAACCAGCCACCAACCACACACAATTCTTTTGGTTTAGAATTTGAAAAGGGCTCAATGCAGATAGCATAGGAGTTTTCGTTGTCATCCGATGAGGTTACAGTTTCTTCTCTGACTTGCTTTTTGTTTTCTTCACAGCTTTTTTCTTCTGTCTTTGGCTGCATTCTGCTTTTTGTTGATCCTCTTCCAGTGCATTTTTATCAGGTGTATCAGTCTGAATCACAGATACCCTCTTCCTCCATTGTTTGATTGTGTTTTGGTCCAGCCTTTGGAAAGGGTGGAAGGTTTGACCAAACTCGTGTTTCCTTGACACTACCAGCTATACATATTGGAGAGACCTACATTTTTGGAGGAGAGAGGTATGGACGTTTAGAGGAGAGGAGGCCTGGATGTTTAAAGGAGGCCTTGAGGTTTGGATGAGAAGAGGCATGGAGGTTTGGAGGAGAGGAGGCCTGGAAGTTTAGAGGCCTGGCGGTTTAGAGGAGAGGAGGCATTGAGATTTGGAGGAGAGGAGGCCTGGAGGTGTAGATGAGTGACGTGGAATCACAGGGTTAGCCTTATAATTTAGTATTTTGCATTTTATGTCCAAGGGACCATGCACTACAGCGAATCAAGTGTGCCACAGAAAAAAATCATGTTTATACTTGCTGTTCTCTCGCGTTAACCTTCTGTTACGTCACGTTCAAGTAGGTTTTTGGCCTGCACTTTGCATTTAAAAAACGAGTCCAGCTGTAATTCTAAAGTCTAAAAATGTTTTAATACCGATTTTGCTACATACTTTCCTCACATTAATAATTAGCCAAGGACAGCAACCTGCTAGCTTCTCTTTAAACAGCATATTTTCTCTGTAATGTTCCTTTCCTATATCTATATAAAGACTTACAATTACGTCTCTGTCGGAAAGATATATACTTCATAGAAATAGCTTATTTGCAAAAGCTTTCAGACTCTCCATTGCACCAAAACATCTGGAAGAACCTGAAAGTTAAGTTTTGATTCAGCCTACACATTAGTCTTGCTCGTATCCTCAAAATCCAATGCTATTAAAATAACTTCAATATTAGGCAAAAAATTCAGCAAAAAGATTCTGGTGTAATGATCCCTGTTAATATACGACTCATTGGCATCGGTTTGTTTTATAAATGTTTTCCCCATGCTTCTTTGGGCACACACACGCACACAACCGATGCTCCAACATACAGCGGGGGTTAATGCCTTCTGCGCTGAGGAGCTCCTCTGGTGATGAATGGAAGTATTAATGGTGTCTAATTAGCGACCAAAAGCACAACAATACATAACAACACACAACAATACACCGTGTTCATGGAAGTAAGACAGAGCTGCGATGCACACCAGGGTCTAACTTAGGGTTTCTCAATGAGGGGTAGTATCTCTCCCCAGTGGGAATTCGGGGGGTGGAGGGGGCATTTTTCTAGGGGGCATTATGGGGGCATTTGTTTTAGCACATTACATGCAGGGAATATTCTCCATTTTGAGACATATGTTTTGAGCTGAAAGGGTGATGCAGTAAAGGCCAGGATCGGATGAACATAAAACATATTTCTATCTTCTTATTGGCTGTTCTAGCTTGTCGTCCGCCCATAGCAGTAGTTCCATACTGGTGTTTTGGGGAGTCAATCTAACAATTTGCAAATTGAAAGTTGAGTTTTTTTTATTATTGTCATTTTGTTGAAAACAAGGGGGTTGGCTATGACCTTTGATTGCTGAAAAAGTTCCTGTTCCTCACCACTATCAAACAATAAAGTTTGCATTGAATAAACATCCCATTTCTTCATCCAACCTACAGCTACCTGTCTCCATTCAATATGGGTGGGTGGGTGTTAACCATGATTGGTGCTGATGGAAAAAAGGGTAAGAATGCCTGGTCTAACTGAACAACTGTCATGACTCATGTTTATCTCCACATATTCACTTTTTAAATGTATGGCGTTTGTGTACTTTTTGGCACATTGGGTTGAATGTATCTCATTTGCTTAGATACGTTGTGCATTGATTTGAAGTGATTTATTGCCACTACTGGTTTCTACTCTCCTTGAGGGTTTGCAAATGCTAAAAATGAACCCATTATTTGTTGGTGTTTACAGACCTTCTCGCCACGTTTTTATTTGTTGGAATAACCTCCCCAGGTGGTCATGATGATATATAATGTATGACATTTGTATTCAATTTATACTTATGTATAATGTATCAGAAAAATTGAGGTGATTCTATTCCGGGTGATGTTTTACTATTTTATTTTAATAGCACTTACCGCACAAGAAAATCCTCTACATTCAGGGACAGACATTTTTTTTTACTGTATTGAACTTGATGCAAATTGCTGCGGAATCTCCAGGATCCATCAATCCAGGAGACATTGGGTGTGAAGTTTTATGTATTAGAATTACTGATGCATCTGGCTGTTTGGACCATGGTTGGGAACGAAGACTGCACAATCAACATCATTGATTATGGTGGCTTATTTTGTTTTGTAAAAGGTCTACTAATAATACTACTAATACTAATACCAGTGACTAGTCACTTTATTTACTCATTTATTCATCCATGTTTGTGAATGGTTTTTCACATGGATGGCACACATTCACACACACCTCCACAATGCCTACCACAGTAGGCCACAGAGAACCCCCCACACACACCACCCATGATGCCTTAATCATTAAGACTATATAGCTACCAATATATTAATCAGTGTTGGGTGTAGCGTGTTACAAAGAAATGCTTAAGAGTACTTTTTTGTTGTAACAAGAAACGTAACGCCTTAGTTTTGTAATTCAAGTACTATGCAGGTAGCTGCATGCAGCGCATGTGTAGCCCTGCTAGCGAGATGGCAGAAAGGAGGAGGAGGACAGCTTTTACAGGTTTGTGGGTAAAAGGGACAAGGACATGACAGTGAAATGCTAACTGTGCCTGGGTGACAATAAGTGTCTGTCAGCTATGAAGAGGCTGTTGCTAAGCTACATATACGCACAACAAGTTACTTTTCTCAGTCGGTACCGCTATAACAAGTTACTTTTTAATGGTAATAATCTTACATTCGTGGCAGGCGCACGCACTCTAAATGCTCTTCTGCTGAATCTGTACAAGGAAGTCGTTATTATATTGGTAACGGATGTTTTAGTGAAGCCAGAAGAGACAGTTACGATGGTTTGATCACCTGGACAGGTATTGTCCTTTAAGTGGTTCAAGCATCCCCAATGAGCCAACGAGTGACTCATTTTCCACCACAGAAACGACGTGACCATGCTACAAATCTGCTACTATTTCCCCCCCTGTAATGTTTTGGATTTGCTTTTATAGTTAAGGCTGCAGTAAACAAGTCACTCTCCTTGACCTATGGTAAAGTGTTTCCTGGCACACAGTGCACCCACCCACACACACACAAAGTGGACGCTGGGTGGTCTAGTGCTGAGGCTACTAGGACTGCAAGACTCCACTCACTCCTTTAATGACCTGTATTTGTATTCCGCTGTGGATGAAGGTGTCTCTTAAATAACTAAATTGTAAACACTAAACAGAGAATGGCAGTTGGACCAAAGCAAGCCACTAAAAGCCCCAGATTGAACAGGTCTGGCCAGACCGGACCGTTGCCAATGTCAACAAGCCCATGGTCGGGGAGGCCAAAGCCCCACAAGCCCAGGATCTGGCTCTGAAAATGGATGGCCAACGCAACTACAATGAGACATGGCCAAGGCAATCATCAAACCCAGAGTCTTAGCCAACTCTGATCTGACTGGCCTGCGGTATCCCTTCACTTCTTATAACTGTCAAGCTTTAAAGATTTTCAATGTCACAATCAAGTAAGGGATAATCAACAGAGTAGGCGTGGGTTGCCTCTGCGAAGTGCCTTAAAACCGTTTAATGCACACCTACAATTTGATTATCCTGCTTATACTATGGTCATTTGCCAACAATATAAAATCATTTTGCACTCAAAATTAAAAGGTTATGAAACAAGAGGGTCCAGCTTACCGTTGCCAGTTTACCGTTGCCATGACTAGGAATAATTCTAGTCTCTTTTACAACCAAGCTGGTTGAGGTAAGTGGGGTGAGTGAGGTAAGTGAAGTTATGAAGCAGGTTAAGGTGTTGGAGCCATAACCTTTTTTCCTCTGGTGTGTCCCATTCTTCAAAATTGTTGTATTCTCCAAAAAGTGTGCTATAGGGTGATAATTGAAGGGAGGTATCTTCTAGCCCGCTGCCTCCACCCCCGAGCCTTATAAGGACTTCCGCCTCAAACGAGGACTTTGAAACAAAACTGATTACGTGATTGAAATTGAACCAACCTACGTGTGCATTACGCGGTTTTAACACACACCTGCCGACCAACCAGAAAAGAGTATTCACCCAGACAATGGTATAACAGTCAATATTGGTGGGTTACCTTAATCTCTGTGTTTCCGACAACGCTATCATTCTCTCTCTCTCTCTCTCTCTCTCTCTCTCTTGCTCTCTCTGTCTCCCTCTCTTGCTCATTTTCACCTTCTGCTCTTTATTTTATTTTTTATGCACTCGCTCTCGTTTCTTTTCCATTTTTTAATGCTTTTTTCCCTCAGGCATGTGTCACCATACATTTTAAGGCGGCAATTTAAATGCATATTATTGATTCATCACATTAATATTCAGAAAGTTCCTTTCAGCCATGCAGAGGTTATATATACGGTATAGCCACAAAACAATGTTCCATTCCCATGCAAATTATTACAGTGGCCAAGCATTTTAGCCAAAGAGAGTGCTCTGGCAATACAATCTCATTTACAAGGGGCCATCTTATATAGTTTATCTCTGGCATGTGTTATGACAGAGAAGGAGACCAAGAGAGAGACAAAGAGAGAGAAAGTGGCTTCAGTTTTTTGGTGGATCTGAACCTAAAGTTAGTGAAACATCAACGTTTCTGAGCTAATGACATGTCACTCTCTTATTGTCACACACAAGAGGAAACATTCAGGAGAGGGATGTGTGTGTGTGTGTGTGTGTGTGTTTTCATGCTCATGACGATATCTGTGAATGCGCATGTGTGTTTGTGACTGATATTAGTTTATGTATGGGCATATTGGGTACTACTTTGTGTCAAGGCCTGTGTGCACAAATGAGACAGAGAGATAAGGACAAAGCATATGGAGACCGTACATTATATTGCATGTGTGCATGCATACCATTAACCATAAGTGGATTTGCCTTTTCATCTTGTGTGTGTGTGTGTGTGTGTGTGTGTGCGACTGCGTGTATCAGTTTACAGCACAGCTACATAGTATTTATAAAACTTTGTTACGCAATGAGCAGTGAAGCGAT
The DNA here is from genome assembly GCA_900302375.1 of Bathygadus melanobranchus. NCBI lineage: Eukaryota > Metazoa > Chordata > Actinopteri > Gadiformes > Macrouridae > Bathygadus > Bathygadus melanobranchus. The sequence goes on along the minus strand of OMKP01085361.1, from coordinate 12,157 downwards.
CCAGGGCTTAACTTGGGAATAATAATGAGGATAATAATCAAAGCGGTGGAGTTTGAACCAATTTGATGGATAGACTCAGAGAACGTGTGTCTAGAATATCCTTTATTTTGCATATGAAAGAAGACCAGAGGGCTGGTATAGAAATATAGAAATATGACACAGACCGGCCTGCATGTGTCTCTCTGTATCATATATATTCACACATACACACACACACATACACATATATATATATATATATATATATATATATATACATATATGTAGTATATATATGTATATGTTATTTATTTATTTGTATTGAATGAATGCTGAAACTAATTCTATAGGATCTATGAATATTGTATGGACTAAGACAGGAACTTCCATTGGACGTGTATATGAATGAATATCTATAACACACGATGAAAAGGCAAATCCACTTACTGTATGCCCAAATGGTATGCATGCACATCATAGGAAGGCAGTAGCTCAGGAGGTAGTGCGGTTGTCTGGCAACCGGAAGGTTGCTGGTTCGATCCCTAGCTAAGTGTTGAGGTGTCCCTGAGCAAGACACCTAACCCTAACTGTTCCTGACGAGCTGGTTGTTACCTTGCATGGTTCACACCGTCGTCGGTGTATGAATGGATTAACTTTGGATAAAAGCACTATATAAATAACCCATTTACCATCGAAAAAATAATAAACAACAGCACTGAATAAACAGCAAGAGGCCAATCTGTCGCAGCACGGCTCTTCCTATTGTGTTTGAGCAGTTTGACCCAAACCAAATAGTTGACTGATTCTTTTGAAAAGAAAGATCAATCATTCTCAAATGCTGGGGAAAGTCTAGGAAATGGAAACGCTTGAAAGAGGTGTGGGGGGAAAGCCTTTCTCAGAAGGTGATGTGATTTTCTTACCTCCTCTGTAAAACTTTAATGGTTTAGTAATATGCGACTGGAAATGTCAGATTTAGCCTAGCCTCCAAGCACTGGTCAAAACCTCATGCCCCAGCTCGAACATACCGCCTGGTACCACCATCGCTAAGAATAAACAAATGTTGCTCCACCAAATCACAACTCTTCTCTGTCCTTACACCACAGTGGTGGAACAACCTCCCGACAGCGGTCAGGACAGCAGAATCACTAATCAGCTTCCGCAAGAGACTCAAGACCCACCTATTCAGAGTTCACCTGGACTCTGAATAGCTTCACCTCCTACCCACCTCCCCTCCCCAACCTCTCCCACCTACCAGACCAATGCTTGAAGCCCACCCCTCCTGGATCCCTAGCACTTCCATGTTTGTATGTCCTGGCACTTTGTAGGATCCTGTATGCTGGTGTGTCCCGGCACTTGAAATAAAACTTGCGCAACATCTTATCCTGGCTACCTGCTGTTGTACAGTAAGGGGTCAACCTAGCAATTGTAAGCTTGTAACTTGTTCTATTGACCTGGCAATCAAGCTGGTTGTTGCCTTGCATGGTTGCCACCGCCATCGGTTAGGGCGGTGTGAATGTGGGCTATATAAATGCAATTAATTTACCATTTAAATATGGTTCTTTTTGTTGGCGGTTTACACCCATAACATCATGTCTGACAGGAAGAGTTAAATAATGCATTGGCAGTAGCTCATTTGTGAACTGGAGTCTGCATTTGGCTAATGCCGTTTATGGCCTGGTTCCTAAATGCCTCAATATGTTGATGGTCATTTAAAATCTCTACAAAAACCTCTACAAGAAACCTGTTGATGAGCAACAAAGAGTGCAACATCTCAGACTTCCTCTCCCAAGCAAGTACCTTGTTATCCAAGTTGAACACACACACACACACACAAATTGATACAGTGGGTGGATGTTGAACTCAACATGTGCAGTCTCCGGAACAAACGGAACAACACCTTTTTCTCCTCCTCGCCACCTTTCTCACATTGCACCTAATTGGATTTTTTTTTCTCCCTCTCTTATTCATTCTTTCACACATGTATAAGCAATTTTGAAAGCGTGGAGGCATTCAAAGGCAAGGTAATTGTGTAGACCTAAGCAGGAGGGCTCTTGGTGTAGGCCTACACTCTTCACGGACGCCCCTGTGACTCATGTTCTAGTTCACTGTCGGGTTGTGTATGCTAAGGCCGGATTCCGCTGAGTTCCACGTACAACACATTTGCCAAGATCCACGACGAGACTTACACGTCACGTTAACACAAGGGGTATAGCAACCCCCCAACCCCAAATGTACATGAAGCTAATGGGGGACTTGTTTTGGTGGAACATTTGCATATGGGGAGGCGAGCCCTGGCATTAAAATCCCCGCAAAAAAGCTACATAAAACAGTAAAGGACGCTTTCAGTGTGAAGGTTGCTAGCTCGGTGTAGATTCACATATGGACAGCGACTTTGAAAACGGTAACACGCAGATAGCGGAAGGGGATGAATATTCCGACTGAAATAGTCGGCCAATGGCAGACGTATCCCCACAGCCTACATCCTGTCAGCCAGACTAGTTGGGTGTTAATTTCCCACCCTGATCGCTGTAAATACAGTGTTCGGATTTTGCCGGGTGTGTTCATCTGGTAAAAGAAACCCTAAGCACATTCCCTGCTTGATGAGTTGACGCAAACCTCTGCAGAGCAGACCCAAGGCCTCCCTCTGGGAGGACTGCATCTTCACATACGCATAGGTCAGCGACCAGAAAAAGGTGTTTTCAGGTCTCTGAATAGCATGTGGAACTTTGCATACGTGCTGATGCAGAAGTGTAATTTGGCCTTAAGCAGCCCAGGGGAGGAGGGCGGGGGGCACAGACCAGCGTTAGATGGATGAGATTTTGTAACAAAGAAGTGTGAGACATTAAAAGAAACATACAGGCCTACTCAATCTAGTAAGCTACAGTTAGGATAACTCATCCTCTATTTTTCAAGACACCTAAGGTAAGCATTAAACTTATGAATAATTTTATTTGCCAGAATGTATTGTAACTAATCAGGCAAGTATTGCATTGAACATTGTATTCATACTAATCAGTATTAGCCTGAATGCCATCATTACAATGCGCTATAATCCAACAATGGTGTCAAAGTCATAATCAAATTGTACAACAAAAATATGTTAAAATGCTTCAAGACATTGAAGTATATATACATTCTAGCAATGATGGCTTATAGTTTGACTTACTGATATTGCCACTCAAAGGGCTAGAATCTAAGCGATGGCTAACAATGAGAGAACTATGCCCCTAGAGGCAGGGAGGCTCTACAAATAAAGGTAACTGTTCCATTACCTGTTCCATTTCAACATACTTGAAAAACTAATAACCATGTGCTTTGAAACCACCATAAGGTCTCCCTGTACCTATTTTATATATACTTTGCAAAATGAACACACGCACACATGCACACACACACACAGAGAGAGGAAGAAGAAAGATCTTCATTAAGATTAGGTTGGGTCACATGTTCCCACAGCTGTCAAGCATGTTCAGGGGAAGATGGGATGAACAGCAGTTGAAGGCAGAAGTACAGGGTCATGTTAAATATTGTATTTTTATTTATTTGTATTTTGAAGCTTTCAAATGGAGTATGGAAATAAATGCACATCCAGTGTTGGTGTGTGGTTGATTCAAGATTATCGTTTGAGCCACGCTTATGCATGGCATTAGTCTATTCATATCTATAGTCTGATGGCAGACAAGCTCAAATCTGGGTGAACACGGAGTTTAACTTTCTTGCGCTTGTTAAGCGCTTCATTTGTTTCAACCAATCATGTTGCTGTAGGTGTTGGCGAGCTGTAGTAAACTGTAAAAAACAGTCTGTAAAGGTTTCAAATCAACACCGTGTAGACAAGCTAATCCCCCTCTGAAAGCTTCATCCACCCGTGCACCCGTTCTTCGGTAGAATATCTCTGTAACAAAACAAGAAACAAGAAAAAGGATCACAAGTTCTGCTATAACATAATAGGACTGCTGGATTAGAAGTTCTGCTATAACATAGTAGGACTGCTGGTTCAGATGTTCTGCTATAACACAGTAGGACTGCTGGATCCCAGATTAGAATGGCACCAGCGAAACACCAGTTCAATACACTTTCATGCAAGACCTCTTTCATGCAGAGGTCAACTCAACAACTAGTGTGAAATGGCCGCATTAAGGTACCAACTTTTTCAAGGTCCCCCTCCCCCAGCACCATCACTACTCAACTATTGCCCCATCAAACAGCCATGCTTACTTTGCATACAATAATGCATCAAAAATCACTCTAGACGGCAATTTATTCCATGAATACCACATATTGTTCACACTGCATGCAAAAGTGGCCAAATCCAATTGTTTTTGTGCAACTTTTATGTCACTCTAGATTGACATCTGCCTCAATTCTGTGCTGGCGAGTCACTTGGTGAATACAATCATGGAAGACAGTGATGAAATGTGTTCAGAAGTAGCAGCCATTGCGACATAAAACACCATAATTAAAAATGTGGCTCTCTTTCTCCTCATCCTCATTATCTCACAAATTTGCTGTTTTCCACTGCACATCAACTTATAAATGAAACCATAAACACTGACTTCAGTGGCCTCCATGTTTACTTCCGTACGACAGCGTGCTGTATACGACATCTTTGTTATTAATCTTTGGCACATGTGGATCAGTTCAGGACCGTGACAAGTTCAATTGGATATTGGCCACATTTTAAAATATAATTTGAAGAGCCAAGCAAAGCAAAATCTTATCTGAGCAATACATCCGAATTGAGCACTAAGGCTTGCAGTGTGAACGGATTATTTTTTTTCTCCTTGTGAATTCTAAATACATTTTTCCCCCCGAGCCTCTGGGCCCTTTCACATCGTCGGGCCCCGGGGACCCGTGCATTAAAATGCCGTTGCCTGCACCCTAGTCCAGTGGACAGAAGAAAATGATCTACCATGAACCAAAAATTATATTAATCACCACAAATGTCCACATCTCTCCTATATATAGTCAATGTTGTTGCTTTTCCTGAAACACGATCTAACCCTGCGGGACAGTGAAGTAAAAAAAAAAAAGTGAAAGATTCCTAAAGTTCAACGGAACAGAATTGCTGAGGATTTACTTTTCTGCAAACTCCACATTTGGACAAAACGAAAAGTGAAATCTGATGTAATCCAATTAGTGCTCATGTCAATCCACCAGAAAAGGGGGAAATTTGTTGGCCACTCCGTCAGCGGAGATTGACAAGGGGAACGTTCACATCCGTCAAACACGTTCACTTGACTCCATCTGTGTTCTTTTTAAATGAGTGTCACCATTAGTGTACACGGCTGTGTTTGACTGAACATCAGCATACGACCGTCAAACATCATGTTTCAATCAGTGCAAACAATTTGTTGTGTTGTGTTTTCAGAAAGGTATGTGCATACCAATGTTTCACATATGAAAATGGTAATGAAATGCTGCTGTACATGATCATTTCTTTTTTTTGGGGGGGGGGGGCACATGTGTTAATGTGCTCCTCGGCACCGACCTGTCATAGTACATTTGATTCTGTTAATATAATCTCACGTCATTTGAGTCCACGTTTGTATCGGGAAAACGCTCTTGTAACTACATTAGTGTGGGACATCTGGAGGTAGCCGGCCTGCAATAGTGGAACGCCAAATCGGATGCCTGCCAAGTGAGTTGAATTTAAATATATGTGCAGCAGCAGCAGCAGCAATAATGTGTTATTTCATTATGTAGAGCGGGGAGGCAGAATCTGATTGAAAGCGATAGCTGAATATGCATGTCTCTGTCCCGGTCAGACACTCCTATATAAAACATCTGGAGAAGACCTGGGCCCGGGTCACCTTTCCTGTGTAATGCAACTCAACTCTCCAACGTGAACCTTCTGTTCCCTTCAGGAGTCTTTTTTTTTCTTTTTCTCACAAATCCCTGCCTGCTAAACACCACCTCCCCCCAGCACACACAACACACCCACCCTCTGGCTGAATCCGCTAGAACCGCTAGAACCGATGATCGCTAGAGCCTTGTGTATGTGTGTGTGTGCGTGCGTGCGTGCAAGAGAGAGAGAGAGAGACGTGAGAAGCCCTTGTAAGACAGGAGAACCCCTTACACTGTTGACCGCCGGTGTCGGCAAGTGATGGATGGCAAAAGGAAGACTGGGGAGACGGATGGATGGAGGAGAAGAGAGGAATATATATGGAGGCTGAGGGAGAAAGAAGGGATGGATGGGAACCATGAATGGAGGGAGACAAGGAATCAGGGTAGATATATGGAGAGAGAGGGGGCCAGGTTGGGGTCAAGAGACCTGGAGGCGATGTGGTCAGAGAGAGGGATGGCTGTCTTTGTTGCTATGCGGTGGGGCAGTGGAGAAGGCAACCATCGCTATGAATTCATTATATAGCTACCCACTACTGCTGCTGCTGGAAGAAACTTGCTTTATTGACAAATTCCTTCACACACTGCATGGCCAGAATTCTGAATTCTCCTCCCCTTCCTCTATCTGTGTGTTAATGTTTTCAAAGTCACCGTCGCTACATGAAACAACAACAACCTCTGAGCTAGCAACCTACACGCTGAAAATGGCAAGTGCGAGACTAGTAGATGGTAGATGGAAAGATGTAGAGATGGATAAAGCCAGTGTGTGTTGGGCTTGTATCTTTCCTGTTCACACCTTCCCTGTGTTCCTATCGTTCCTGAGCATGTAACATTGCAGGTTTAAGTTCAGGGGTACAGTCACTTGGTTTCCCTATTATACACTGGAAACTGTAATGGAAAGCTGTGTTTTAGATGTCATTTAGATGAACCGTCTGCTGCAGACAACATGTCTGGAGAACACACCAGGGTGTCCTCCACATGGAAACTCCACATCCACAGTAATTAGACCCCCGGGAGAGCCATGTCAGCTCCACGACATTTTCCTGCTCCAATTTAGTCAGCAACAACAAGAGAGAGTGTGATGTATGAGCTGACAGGAGAGAGGGAAGGAAGGGGAGACAGGAGGACGGACAACTGCATTGCGAAAGATTTTTTTGTATGTTGATGTATTTATTTTTCTTCACTTCACTTCTTTCTTCACGTATTTAGTATTAATATGGATGATTTATATTTTAGCCTCTCCTTTATGACTGCATTGTAGTAAAGCCTAACCCAGCATTTGGGGCAACACTTGAAAACTGTCATCTTTATTCAAAAGTGTGAACGCAAAGATTTGAGTGCATCTGACAAGACATTGCTGTACATGTCACACACACACACACACACACACATACACAGCCGTGTGCAGCAGCAGCAATTGCTAGCGGTGAGTAAACACATCTAAGCCCAGATGAAGGCCCCACCAATCAAGGTCGTAGAAGACAGAGCTGATTGTGCCCAACACCTGACTATCAAACACACTTGATTACTGACCGCTGGCCCTTCTCCAGTGTTAATATTCCTCTGTGGCACAGGTAACTCTGGCCTCCTGCTCAGGAACGAAGGAATAGGAAATTACATCTGTGCTCGTGTAATGCAAAGATTTCCACCACATACATTCTTGACTTTGTTTCAAAAGATAGGGCCCACATAATTCTAAGTCTTCCTTCCTTGGTGCTGAAACAGCGAAAAGCAACAATGTGTTGCTTGTACTTCTTGTGTGATGTCTGTACAGTGAATAGACAGATATATGCAGGTAAGATGATTGACATTGTTGTCCAGGGGCATCTTATCACTGTGGCGCACCGACTTCCTGCCAGATTTGAGGCACAGATAGAAGGCAGTGTACATGGTTTTGATTACGTCCTTCTATTTGACAGACGCTAGTGTAGAAAGAGGTGTCTCTCTGTGTACATAACAGGGACACTAATCTTTCTGATGACTAAAGGAAAAAGATTGCTCTGTGTTTTGCAATGCGCTTTTTACACAACAATGAAAGTCTACAGTGCCACTGGTCACCACAAGTGTGCTGTTTTCCGCAGACAGATAACACAAGAGACACTAGAAGAAATAAACATGAAGTGGATGTTGGGCATTGAGTTTTCACTGGCCTTGACTTGGAAAGCAAATACGAATGTGCAGCAGTCTGCGTGCATCCTTGGTTTTCAGTTTATAAATGACAAATGAATTGATTTGAACTGAATGTCATTTGGAGTTATTTTTAGGGGTCTACGAGGGCGTCCTTATTTTTATTTCACTCACTTAGAGCAAGCACTCTGCCTTCAGTATTCACCTGCATAACTGAGTAAGCTAACAAAACAGACCTTGCGAACGCAGGGCCTGCAGTACATGGCCTCATCTGTGTTGTACTGGATTTGGGTCTTCTTTTATCTATCACCGCCAGAAGGATGACTAAAGTAAACACTACCTGCCCTGTATTCCAGTGAACTCTGGTAAGCAAAAAAAAAAGCTTCAAAGGCTAAGAGCGCTTTTATTTTTTCCTCAAGAACGAGCGTATATCAGAGCAATGCCAAATCGTGATGGCATGACAAGAAAAGAGAAGAGGAGCAAGCATTAAACATTGATCAAGCCTCTTCACTTGACATGACATCATCGGTCAAGACCTTGGTGGAGGATCACCTTAGATGTCGTAGTCACAATGAAATGTAGAGTTGTATTTTACACAATGTTATGGAGGCGACAGTAGCTCAGGGGGTAGAGCGGTTGTCTGGCAACCAGAAGGTTGCTGGTTCGATCCCCGGGTCTGCCTAGCTAATTGTCGAGGTGTCCCTGAGCAAGACACCTAATCCTAACCCTAACTGCTCCTGACGAGCTGGTTGTTGCCTTGCATGGTTGACACTGCCGTCGGTGTATGAATGGGTGAATGTGAGGCAAATGTAAAGCGCTTTGGAGAAAAGCGCTATATAAATGCAGTCAATTTTTTTTTGCGCAATCTTTTAAGAATGACAATTCTGTTCTGTTTGATTCTATTGTATTGGCCCTTCTATGATCTTAAACATAGTACTCTATGCTATTTCATCACTGTTACTAAAATAATAGCGTAATGCAGAAAAAACAGGAATCTTGGCCAAGCAGTTTTTGAACATTCTACACTTCTCTAAACTCAGGTCCCATTCTTTTTGTGAAGTGCCTCCAAAAAGGCACTTAAATGTCATGAAGTGATGCAGACGCGATGAGGCTATGCTAATGCCACAGTGTATGTGTGGATGTGTGGAGCTACGTCTAGGGAGCAGTTGAGGTTGATGGCTGCATCCAAGATGGTTAAGCTTCTTGGACACTTATAGTATAACATCATTATAACGGTGTATGGCCCATAGTAGCTGAACAAATGTATCCCAAAATTGGCCGATGGCCCTGACTGCGTTTAAGATGAAACAGGTTAATTTACCCTTCAAGGAATATACAGCACCTCCCCAAAAAGCCTGGCTCTGGTTTGCTAATTGGCTCAGTAGCTGAGTGTGCCTTAATTGAGATATGATTGGCAAGGACCTGCAGCCTATCAGCAACAGTTTGCTTAATTTTCCATACATCTGTGAAAGAAATGGCCAGGTACTTGCACACTGCCCCAACAAACACCAACACCCAGAATGTCGGGAGAAGTAGGCTAACTCCAGCACCACATGTTGGCCAACAAGAAACCTCATCTGACAGACAACAGCAACCAACTACACACTGGCCTGATGTTGGTGTTTGATGGGGCAATGTGCAAGCACCTTACTAGAGATAGTGTTTTTCGTTATAGAATTTAGCAGAATTGGTTGGTGCTAAGCAATATTTGATTTGTTTGTGGACTTCATTGTATCATGAATTGCTCCAACTTTTTGGGAGCACTGTTCAGCAAGGACCATGAGCACGAGCCTTCCCTGTATCCCAGGAGTGAGTGATCCATTGAAGGCTAATTACCATATTTGGGTGTTGTATATTTCTCGGTTAATGCAGCTAGTTCCATATGTATTTTCGCTCAGGACGGAAACGCTCATTACAGCTGATCAAAGTGTACCCAGCGGGGGAGTGTAAGAGAGAAAAGAGAGAGTGTGTGTATGTGTGAGTGGGTGGAAAGAAAGGGTGATGCAACTCAACTCTTTCATGTAGAAAAAAGGGACAATGGGAAATAAATATTCCCCCTGCGGTCGCCTGCTGCTCCTGTCCTCATGTCATCATTCTTCCAGCCAGGCATCAGGACAGAAGAAGTGAAGGCTCTCCTCGCCCCCTCAAGCCTTGCAGCCCTGGACAGCCAAACTTTGACATAACACATACTCCTTGAGTTTGTCTTGTTTGTTTGTTTGTTTGTTTCAGGAAGTGGGCACATTTGTTTAATTTAATCTAAAGAGAATCAAATACGTGAGAATTTTTTTTTTTTCATAGCTCCCAGTAACGACTGAAAATAGCTTGTTTTGCAATACAATGGTTTATTTATATGATGTATTATGTTCAATGGTATATTAGTTTCTGTTACCACAAAGCCAAGCCATCAGGAGATGTTATCAACTTAATCTGCAGAAGTGTGATTGCGACTGCAGGCAAAGCGAATTGTGTAAGCGGAGACTAATTGTGCAATGGGAACTTTTGCTGCATAATTTAGAGCCTCTGGGACATGGATTTTATATTATTTCACTAAATCTTATTCTACTCTTTTTTTATTGTGGAAATGGCCTTACCATAGGTGTGCATCACCCAGCTAACAGCAATATGCATGTTGTGCAAATACCACCCCTATGGACAATTGCCAATAGGGCTCTGAGGGGGGTCGAGGCTTTTATTAAGAGGGTGTACCCCGCTGTGCTTGTATTAAGCTGTGTGTGTGTGTGCTTGTGCTCTTAGCAAAAACATTAAAAAAAAAAACATTCTTCTAAAATTAATAATGTGTGTTTATGTGTGTGTATGTGTGTGAGTGAGTGTGTGTGTCTGTTTGAACACAGGACAAATGTCTGTTGTTTTGTTCAGCCAATGTTTTAGTTTGTGCACGTTACTACGTTCCTATGTAAGTGCACACACATACAGTTGTGTGTGTGTCTCCGATGGAGTATGCAATTGATGGAACACTGTCCAAAATGCAAATCTGTGTAATACCGGGCCATTTGTAACAAAACTGCCATCTCTCTCGCTCCCTCTCCATTTTCCATGTTTTTGTTTTCAGGCTACCCAATAGCCTGTTAACATAACCAATCTAAATATTAGTCACTCATCTCCATCTCTTCCATTCTATTGTTTTTATCTAACCCTTCTTTCCATTGTTCAATACACCTCTATGTCCTTCTCTTATTCTCTCCCTCATCCTCTATCATCCCCACTCTCTCTCTCTCTCTCTCCTTTGCTCTCTCTCTCTGTGGCACACCCTCTCCCCCGAAGCTGAAAGAATAAATGGCTGCCTCCTTCATTATGTCCTTAATACTGTCGCTTGTGTGCATACATCTACTGATGCCTCTGGTCACATCCTCCATCATGTACCTGGCGGAATCATCTACTTACGTCTATCTACTTATGACTCCATGGCTCTCCTCTTTTGAGCCACAGCCATTTTGAAGCCCTCCCCATTGGTGGTGCTGTGGATGGTTGCTCTTTTTCTCAATCCTCAAATTGCTGAAGGCTCTGGCTGAAGAACAAGCTACAAAATGCCTGCTTCCAACCTCCACTGGGAGAGACCTTGCTCTTCTTTTCAAATGCCTCTTTGAGCAGTGCAGCTTGCTTGGTGAACTCAGACACCATGACAATGTCTGGTCACAGGGTGCACTGAAGCTGCGCTTCCACCACAGGAACTTTACCCAGGAACTAGGAACCTTTGGAGGAACAGGGACTTATTTTACCCCCTGTGGCATGTGTGTGGTTAGTGGCTGGTTTAAGCTTAGCCAGTCAGGCTAATTGGTTCGGCTGGGTGAGGCTGCACACCTGTGGGCCATTGGCTAATCAAGGCCCACAGGTTAAACCAGCCACCACCACGCACACTCAGGAGAGCACTAGCATGCTAGCACAGTTACCACCTGCTCTGTCATTCATTTTCATCTATTTGCAATAAACCGGATTCTTCGCCACCTTCCTGTGTCCTGTGTCTTGGGAACCCTTAAGAAGCCACTTATGTAGCATGTCTTCTATGCCTTATTTGCTACATTTGCCCATCCCTGCGATAGGTGATCATCTCAGCACTTTTAACGGAACATGGTTTGAGTTCCAGGGCTGGGAGAGAACAGAACAGAAACACTGTTAACATTGTGCTGCTTTACAGAGAATACAAAACCGCAATAATGACCCTTTACAATGTTTCATTTTTACAAGTGACTGT
>OMKP01085358.1:0-22065 GCA_900302375.1 Bathygadus melanobranchus | reverse complement strand
GAGGAAAACTATCCTCAATGGATTTAACTCGAATCCCATATGAAAAGAAGTGGTGAGCTGTCACAATTTAATCCATAGGGAGGCAGACGAGGAGGAGGAAGGGGGTTACTTGCTGAATCTTCAAATATTTCAAATGTTAATGCCCACCTTGTACTCTCAAAGAAGAAAGAAGAACCGACCGCAATGAAGCAGATATTATATGAATGTGTGATCTGTGGCTTAGTGGTGGGTTGTTAGTATAGTGGATATGTTCTCGTTTTAATTTCGCCCAGATCATTGTCAAACAAGCTGAGATTTAATGGCCGGGGTGAGGTTATAAATACCGTCAGTGTAATCTTCCTGCTTTTTTACTCTGATATTCATCACGTTGGGAATGGAGACACTGACAAGGGTATTTAATAACATAATGTAAACACATATGGAAAACCATCACATGCAAATGAAAATGAGTGATGACGGCAATTTTATGAGGCACATCAATGAGTGAATCCAAATTATGAATATAAAGTCATTTTATATGAGCAGCTATTTTTAGCCTTTTCTTTCTTGGAGTGTAGGATAAAGCAGCTAATATATTTACATTTAGGGTATTTAGCAGACGCTTTTATCCAAAGCGACTTACAATAAGTACATTTGTCGAAAGAGTGAAACAACAATATATCACTGCCTGTACAGTAAGCTTTGAATAGAACAAGTTTCAAGCACTCATGGTAAATGGACTGCATTTATATAGCGCTTATCCAAAGCACTTTACATTTGCCTCACATTCACCCATTCATACACCGACGGCGGTGTCAACCATGCAAGGTAACAGCTCGTCGGGAGCAGTTAGGGTTAGGTGTCTTGCTCAGGGACACCTCGACAATTAGCTAGGCGGAGCCGGGGATCGAACCAGCGACCTTCCGGTTGCTGGTTACCCCCTGAGCTACTGTCGCCCACTCATGATTGCTAGGTTCATAGAACAAGTTTCAAGCTCATAATTGCTAGGTTCACCCCTCGCTGTAAAGCAGTAAGTGCCAGGACGTACAAATATACAGTATAAGTAAGTGCTAGGGATCCAAGAGGGGATGGGATTCATGCCCTGTTCGAGTGAGTGGGTTAGCGAGGAGAGTTGTGGGATAAGGAGGGATGCTATGCAGTCCAGGTGAACTCTGAATAGGTGAGTCTTGAGTCTCTTGCGGAAGCTGCTGTCCTGACATCGGTCGGGAGCTCATTTCACCACTGTGGTGCAAGAAGAGAGAAGAGTTGTGACTTGGTGGAGCGATGTTTGATTGCTCTTAGCGATGGTGATACCAGCCAGCAGAAGTCGTTGAGCGGAGCGCTCGAGCTGGGGCATGGGGTCTGACTAATGCTTGAAGGTAGGTGGGGGCAGTGCCACTGACAGCCTTGTAGGCCAGCACCAATGTCTTGAATCTGATCTTACAGGGAGCCAGTGGAGGTCACGGAAGATGGGGGGGACATAGAAGAACTTTGGTAAATTGAAGACGAGGCGTGCTGCGGCGTTCTGGATATGCTGAAAAGGTTTGATTTCAGAGGCCGGGAGTCCAGCCAGGAGCAAGTTTCAGTAGTCGAGGTGGGTGATGACAAGCGCTTGGACCAAGATCTGTGCTGTTTCTCTTGTGAGGAATGGCCGGATCCTGCAGATGTTGTAGAGAGCAACTCTACAAGCTCGAGCCACTGTGGTGTTGTTGGGGTTGAAAGACCAGTTGATAGTCCAGTACCATGCCGAGGTTCCTTGCAGTCAGTGAAGGAGATACTGTAATGTCCACAATGGTGACGAGTAGGTCCATGTGGGGGCAGACTTTCCTTGGCGTGTTCAGAGATGCGTGTTGCGATCTGGGTGTCAGAGGGGAGAAAAGAAAGGAATGGTTGGGTGTCATCCGTGTATATATTGGAGATTTTATTACAAACAGCCAATGCAGCTGCAAGCGTCCATATTCCAATGAAACGTTAAATGTCCTATGAAGCTTGACTTCATTTTCGGCTGGGCAAATAACTCATCAACTGTCAGTGGTGGAAGAAGTACTCAGATATTTTACTTAAGAAAAAGTAGTAATACCACACTGTTACAATTAAAAGTCCTGCACTGAAAATGTTACTGAAGTAAAAGTACTAGCATCAAAATCTACTTAAAATACCACAAGTAAAACATTAAAATTCATTTTGGACAACTGTAAACTGCACGTGACAATATGAATACATTACACGATCGTTTACATGTTGACCCAAATAATGTACATCCTAAACGACAGGTAACTCAAGTCATATACGGAAGCTGAGCCCGGTCCATTGTCAGTGAGCCAGTGTGTGTGCCTTGTGAAGAGCCATCACGGACAAGCATTGCTGTGTAGCCCCTGAAAAGTAGAGACAGAATGTCACACTAGATTTGCCATGGCTCATCAGAAAGCAGTCAGAAGCCATTTGAGCGTGTGTCTCTGCTCTGTCTGGCTTCGCTCCTGGTTTCCATTTCCATTAGCATCGCGCTCCATACCGTTAGCATGTAGATGAGCAATGTGGCCTCCATTTTTTCCACCCCCGCATTCTCTGTGGTGTGAATTCACTAGTCACCGGCACTATACTTGCAAGGGCAATGCTTGGGGGATGGAGACACACACTCGTGCACTCAAAACACACACACACAGACACACACATACACACAAATCCTCCCCGTACTGCATCGGTGGGCAAGTCGATTTCATTATGAGCTAGGCCGTTTTTTTGTAAATGCCTCACAGGCCACAGCCTGCTCAATTGTAGCAGGTGACATAAGTAGCCAAACATGCTAACAAACTGGGAGCCACAAGTCACACAGCGGGGTGCAGTCAATGGAAATCAAACCAGGTTACATGACCTCACAAAGGGCTTTTATACTCATTGGTAGTCCCATTCCTAAATAGACAAAACGTTTCCTAAGCTTATTGACTCATTGCTCTCTCTCTCTCCCCCTCTCTCTTTTGTTTGTTTATTTATTTATTTTTTCCCCGTTGGTTCGTTTACAAAGAACGCACGCGGCGGGTAGGGCACATGCCCGATCAATGGCGAGACTAATGAGGTATCCACACTGCATGACAGTTGATTGGAATTGGTAAGGGAAAGAGAGAGAGAGCAGGGGGCAGGGGGGGAGGGGGAAAGGAAACCGGAAGTTTCCGGGTTGCTGACAGGGCTTGAACATTGAGGAACACCCATCTGTTAGCAAAGGAGGCTGCATGGATGCATTTTCATTTACATTTAGTGCATTTGGCAGATACTTTTACCCAAAGCGACTTACAAAAAGTACATTTCCGTCCAAGGATCCAAGTTGAGATCCATGTGGAAAAGGACACAGCTCCTTTCTGCTCGTTAGGTTGCATCAGAAGCACTCTTTGAAGCCGACGCTGATTATCCAGAAGGTAACTTGGAGGGAAAACGCCACCGAGGGCTGCCTCATACACATGCTGTGAAACAATCGCATCAAGTCCACCGATCCCGGAACACTGACGTAAATGGTCCGACTATTCCGGGATTTTTCAGTGGAAACAGACATTGCAGACAACGTGCCTATGAAACAGTACTCTGTTATATTAGGGAATAGTCCAGCATGACCGTTCCTCTTCACAGTGATTCTTTTTAGACAGGCAGGGGTTAGGCATCTTTTCTCAAGGATGCCGACAGGTACTTTAGTGTGCGCTAGTGTGGACATTGGGGATTGAACCCAGGACTTGGCTGGGCGTCAAACGGCCTTGCCAAAAGACTATCCTACCCCCACGGAATTGCAATGGTGTTGCAATTGCAAAGGTATTCTCTCCATTTTCTCTCTCTCAAAGCGTACTCGAGAAAGAGTAGACTACAGTGCGTACAGTGTATCATGTTGTACAGTAAGCTACTTTTTGCATCTCTGTAAAACACTTTGCATCTCTGATAAGCAGGTCTTTCTCTTTGGTTGGAAGTCACATGAATGTTTCAATGAATCAGAATGCTACAGTTTTTATTCAACCGTAGGCTTCCCAGTCACTTCAGTTGTTATTTTATAGTTGCAAAATGTGTGCCCACAGTAAAAGCTAGCCAAGATGAAGAAGGGAATTTGAATTTGTTCAGTTTTTGTACCCCCTGCTTACGAATTCCCAGCAAAAATAATTAAGGTGCAAGTACTTATTATTTCTTGACTCCAGGCTTATAGTCTGGAGCTACAGGAAACATAATTGGCCACACTGAATACAAAATAAATGGATGACCAAAACAACCATCTAATGACATTTTTTGTACACTGGCATTGTGGGCCTTCTCAATGCTTGTTGGAAATGCTAATGAAAGTAGACACATTCTTTCAAGTGTGCATAGCTACAGGCTGTTACCTAGCCATCAGCAAATGCATGGCCAGGAGCTAATTTGGTTTGTGGCAGGAAGTCCGTGGATTGTACAGGAAGTTATTATTTTTCGAGTTATGCAGGAAAAAAACAATAATGGTATACTATAATTAGCTGTATGTTCTAGCTGATTTTAATGCTAATTATTAAAGTGAATTAACTACTTTAGCAGGGCTCGGGATTGTGAAATTGTGTTTTGGTTGCATATGCTCCAGAAAATGTATCTGTGTGACTTAGAAATATAATTGGGAGCATTCGTGTGAGTTCGCATAATTATTCTGGTGCAGGCTTCTTTTTTTTTCCTCCAGTCCAACATCCCCTTGTCTTTATATTGGCTAGTTAGTACTCTTATGAGACCCATTTAAAATGCTTAATATCACATTGTTACAACTACATTTTAAATTAGGCTAAAAAGCATTTTGCAACATGCATCATTGCAGTCGGCTTGCCGGTAGCGAATGTGAATTGTAGTTGAATTGTTGGGGGACAAAACAGACGAATGATCTACCTTTGGATGTTCAAATCTAAATAATCATCCAAAATAAATCATCGTCTGTCGAGGCATGATAACAATGAACGTGGTTGTTTTGATTTATTTTTCTTACTGATTATTGTGGGCAAGTTAGCCGCCGTTCACTCAAACTCAGTAAAGAAAGTTAAGACTTAAGTAAATATAATCAGGCAGATCGTGATTTATTTGCTGCCAAACGGACTGAAATCATTGACATTTCAACGCTGCACCTCCACAGCGACTAGAACAGGATGAGCTGAGCGCCGTGAGCCAGTACCCGCGCATCTTCAGAGTTCAATCTTTTAGCGGGAGCACAAGCTAGTTCATCGCTCTGTTACCGTAAACCCTACTGTTGTATTGTTGTTTTTTTATCAATAAAGAAATATACATATATTGTTGATACTCATCTACATTTTGAAGTTGGGAGCACCAGTACTACCAAGTATAAAAAGAAAATGTTAATTTGGTTAGCTTCACTTTCATATCCTAATCCTAACCGGTTTAGTCCACTGTTTCAAGAGTGGGTAATACTCGCTTGCTGTAGTGATATGCGATATTATTCACAGCCACAAGAGCTCTCCCCATTGTTACAAGTTTACACGACGCAATTATGAACAATAACTAAAACAAACAGAAATGTACTTCCTTTATGTTGGGGTTTCGTATCACCTTTATTGACTTTGTGTTTTTCTGTTGGTATTGCCACTCTTTGAATCCCCTGACGTGTGATTGGTCAGAACTATGCACATGTGACACACGTCACTATGAGTACTTGTGTAGTAATAACCTTGGATGTGGGGCCGATTGCCGATGTGGGGGGCCCCCCCCCCACACCCCCATAAAGCATTTTCCGCTTGTCTTTCATCTCAAAGGGTTCGTTGATGTAATGATTGCAGCATTGAGTGGTGAGAGAGAGACAGAGGGAGAGAGAGCTAGAGGAATACAGGCAAAGAGAGGGAGAGATGGGTTTTATTAGATTGGGGGTGGGGGGAGGGTCAAGGCTCAAGAGGGCCGTTGTGTGTCTGCTCGCGAAGCCCGCCGTAGCAATCACTGAGGCTTTCGTTGCCGCGCGATATGTTCTCCACCCGTATCCGTCCAAGTTTATGTGCACAATAACATGAGCAACGATTGGCATGCCAAGCTTTATGTGTGTGTGCACACGTGTGTGTACACGCACAACACACACACACACATAAAGTGCACATGTACACACAGCAAACGGGCACAAAT
Organism: Bathygadus melanobranchus; assembly: GCA_900302375.1. Lineage (NCBI taxonomy): Eukaryota > Metazoa > Chordata > Actinopteri > Gadiformes > Macrouridae > Bathygadus > Bathygadus melanobranchus. The sequence goes on along the minus strand of OMKP01085358.1, from coordinate 15,981 downwards.
CACGTGCGCACATCTTGATGCTTATCAGTTGTGTCTGCGGTGTACGCCTAGCCACTAATTAAGCTAATCACTAACCAAGATGAGGTGTGTGTGTGTGTGTGTGTGTCTCGTTATCCATCTCTTTGTGCTGTCTGTCTCGGCTATTTACTGTATACTGAGGCTTGTGTATGTGAGACTAGGCAGGCACACACACACATAAACCAGTGCAAATGGCTACAGTGTAGCATCAATCAACAACCAAAGGACCCACGGAACCCGCCCTCTCCTCTGTGTTAGACAGTGGCTCCTCTGTAGATGTGTGCTGGAGCCGTGGCACTGTATACATGGCAGTGTAGCATGATGCATAACAATGCTGCATTCTGTATGCCTCTTTCGTTCATTACACGCTTCTATGGCACCCGGAATAACATTAACCAAAGCCTATAGCTTGATCTTCATTATTCTCTGTGGATACGTCTTACTCACTCCTCTCTGTTTCTCTCCCTTGGTTTTATTTCTCACTCTACATCCCTCTCAGTCTTTATCTCTCTCTTTCACTCTTTCTCTCCCTATCTGGGTGTGTGTCTCTCATTCTTGCTCTTCATCTCTGTCTCTCTCTCTCTCTCTCTCCATTGTCCACACTGATACCTTTCTCCCTCTCTCTTCTATTGTTTCTCTTTCTCAGCCCCTGATAAGAACCACAGTTCCCTGCCTTTTCATTTGGACAATGATAACGATATTAGAAAGTATCTATCCTGATTATTTGCAATTCCCTTCCTCTTTCAAACCACTTTCCTATCTGTCCAGCTGTCCATAACGATACAAAAACCCATCAGTAATAAATCATATTTATTTATATATAAAGGGAATGGAATATGAGCCGTTAGTAACTTTAATGATTTCAATAATTTCCATCATCAAAATGTTTCATATTGCTAATCTAAAGTGACAATTGAACTGAAAGCTATGAGGAAAATGTATTGTTGTTGATATGATCAACAGCGAAGCAGTGCATTTGTTTGTTGTTGACAAGTGACAAATTACATTACACTGTAAAAAATTTGTGCCTGATTGATTACATGCAATGAAATATACTCTGTGACAATATTTGTTAGTTATTTAAAAATGTCAGCAAAATGAAGATGCCTCATGAGCAACCTTGCATGAAAAATATACTCAGGGATCCAACTCATTTTTGGTCGCTCCTACAGGGCAAACACTTTGTGGTCTTTTTGATGCCCGGTTTCACCAGAGAGAGACACGCCTTGAAAGAGTACCTGTCTCCTGCACAACTTTAACACAAAGTTTACCCTTTTATTCACAATTACATCTTAGTTTGTTTTGATATTCCATTGTTCAAGTAAGTTGAGGAAGCAAGGTTAAGGTTACAGAGAGACAGTGGCCATGCCCATCTCACTTCACATTCATATCCTTCACCAAAGGTAGACCATATACATATCCCAAATAGTGCAGCACATGCACTACTCTGGATGACGGATTGCCAGGAAACAAATCAATTAAAGAAACATTGTAACTGGAGTCTATTACCTAATCACTAGCCCTTTATTCGTAGTAGGTAAAGCTTTTGGATATATTGTGCCCTCGTTCAAACATTTAAATAAATACTCCCCTCCCTCTCCCCCTGAGTGCGTTTGCATGAGCGGGTGGGAGTGCCTGTGCCACCATGTAAAAAGATCCTGGGGAGAACCCTGATTATGAATGAATAGGAAAAACATCTAGTTAACACAGCTAGTACCGTTATCAACTGTTTGGCAATGGCTAACTCCAGAAAGATGTTCAACGTTGGCAGCGTCCAAATAAATGGTAGGGCAAGAACAGGCAGGCTAGCGTTGGCTAACAAGGACGTGCCACATTGAATGGCGTGCATGCTGCGCCTTGAACCTCGTGGCTGCAACACACTTGCTCTGTTCACTTTAGTTTTTGAGGGCTGTGATTTTTCATGGAGCTGCCTGCTCTTAGCTTTAGGCCTAATCCCAGTATTAGTTGGCACAGTATGTATCTAACTGTTCTTGCTTGAGTGTTTGAATTAGTGTACGCACACGACAAATCATATAAAATCTTGTAAAATGATATGACATAAATATTTATCCATCTACAAATCCATTTTTTTGCACGTGTCTTCTAAACTGACATTCACATGAATATTTCACCATCCACAAAAAGACACTTTTCACTTTGGGAGCAGAACATTCTCCCTATCGACAAGAGGAGAGCTCATCATACGATGCCTGCTCCTATACCTTGGTGAAGATGAGAGGGGGCTCAATCAAAGAGTACAATCTAAGCAAAATCAAGGTCAGAATTTGTGTCCTTAAAATACCCATTGTGTTATCACAACAAGTGTATTATTCTCATAGCCAGTATTATAATGTAGTGTTTTTTGATCTTTGCAGGGTACCAGACACATAATGAAGATCTACATGGTCACGAAAGACGGAGAAGAGACTCCACAGGACGTTGGCATCGTAGTAGAAGGGGTTCAGGTAGTCAAGGGTCTGGGTGATGTGGCACAGGCTTCCACCACCCTCCTTGGCCTCATGTATGCACTGAATCTGAGCTAACCAAAACACCTTGTGGCACTCCTGCCACATGCCACTAAAGTGGCTTTTCTGGGCTCCTCCAGCACCAAACACACAGGAAGTTTAATGTAGAGCTGTAGATGTTTTTTGCAGGCAGAGCAAGATGGAAAATGCTGGCATGACAGTGAGTGTGTGTGTGGTGATGGCTAGTTTATCCTGTGTGCATTGATTGGCCAATGCACCCCAGGTGTGCAGCCTCACCCAGCCCCAGAATAATCAGCCTGACTCGGCCTAAACCAGCCGCCAACCACACACACCTCAAATGTACGATTGAAAAGCTGTCTAAGGCCTGAAAGCGGCCGCGTCTGGCTCGCGAGCGGCGTTTACACCGGCCGCGTGTCTGCTGCGGCGCGGCTGCCTGTCAGCCCTATCTTTCTGCATGGATTTTGCCTTTATAATGGCTATATTTCATTTCATTTCATTAGAAATGTTATGTATATTTATTTTAGACAGAAAACGAAGCGTGTAAATTGTAAAAAGTAAAAAGATACGCGCGTCTCACGCGGGCAATGTCAACGCTCTGAGTTGTTAACATGGGCGCCAAAAGAAATCCGCGACGCACACGCAGGCAGTGGGTTTCAGGCCTAAGTGTTGCGCACCCACTCAAGAACAAACTAATGGTCAAAACTCTTCACAAACTGATCTTTGCAAACGCTGACTCATTGAGCCTCTTGATACTCTCATTCAATTTCTTCGGCTTTGAGAGGTATATTTCCCTGGTAGCGTTGTCTAACTTGAAAATAATCATGTTGGGGTGAGTGGATGCGTTTGTTCATGAGCGTCCACACAGATTTATGATGGCCTGGCCCGATGTCCTCTGTTGTTGACACTCATGACACTCACTCATCCCCTCACTAATATTTTCTATGTGGGGAAGTGAATTTCATCTTTTTTTTTTTAAAGGAAATGCATTGAGATGCTGGAAGAGCGTCTTTTTTTATGCACATGTCCCTGTCCATTTGAAATACATTGTCTACATTTTTTGGCGCAAGTATCGATTGATTTCAGTCATCTGATCAGTCTAAAATCAATAGACTGACAATAGACAATAGACAATTTGTTCATTTAAAACAAACAACATAATCTACTAAATTATTTTGCGTCAATTTACTAACCCTAACCCTAACCCTAACCCTTAAGTTTAAAAAAAACACAGTGTAGCCTATAACAGGAACTGTGTATAACAGAACAGAATATCTTCTTCATGTTACACAAAAACAAGGACGTTCAAAAGAAAAATCATAAACAGAGAAAAATTCGAGGCTATGTCTGTCATGGTCTGAATCCTTAAATTGAATTTAGTCATTTCGCAGATGCTTTTATCCTAAGCGAATTATAGTGAATTCACAATGTGATTAATGAACAGATAGGATTTCACTCAAAGGTGCACCAGGTAGACTGGGGACATTGTGGATCGAACCTGTGTTCTTCTGGTCTTCTTCCAATTGAACTAGTGATGGGTCGTTCGTGAATAATCAGATTCTTTTGAACGTCTCTTAGGTACAAACGAAGGGAACCGAGTCGTACTTGTTGTCTTTGATTGGACCACAACAGCGGGGCTGACTGACTGATGTTACAATCCTAGTGATTATTTCGCAGATAAACCTAGTAAGCCCCCAAATAAAAAGAAAAAATAATGATGAGCGGTTCTTTTGGCTCTCTGAAAGGAACGGAGCCATAACAGCCGGCTCCCTTCAAAGAGCCGTGATTTCAATCACTAAATTGAACATGGTCTTGACAACAATGACCCACATGTGCAAAGGACCAGTTTTACCCATGGTTCTACCATATGTCCCTGTGTGTAGGCCTACAGTATATACAGGACACACTGTCTATGGACCTGCCATGAATTGATTGCAGAAATTCGGTCTTACATTCACAGCTCGTATTCAAGCAGGAGGAAGTGAAAGGTCAGGTTCTCACCGTTGGTTTAAAGACGGACCCCCTGTTGCTGCGATATATAATAGCCACCCAAACCGCTGAAAAAACACACCATTGCCCACCCCTCATAGCGCATTTGTACAATAAGTAGGTGAAGAAATACTCACAGAAAGGTTATAGGCAAAGAACATCCCTGAAATAATTAGTTATTGTAAGGCCATGTTGGCTGAATTTTGGATAGGTCAAAGGCATTGCACTTTTACTTTACAAACAAGGAACATCCGCAATTCAGATTCAATTAGTAGTTATTTCACCCGTTTTTACCTAAAGTGACTTAAAATTGATGTTATGGATACAAGTTAGTGGTGGCTAATTAGTCCAAGTTCATAATAGACATTCATTTGTGTCTTTTACACACTAAAAATACACACACTAAAACCGCACATATTTTTATGATCCAGGTGATCTCGGCAGACAGACAAGGAGCAGTATAGCAGGCAATTAAGCAGCAGGCAGGAAAGCAGGTAGGCTGACAGAAATCCAGGCAAACAAAGGAGTTTATATACAAAAAGTCATTAAAATGTTCAAGCATATACAAACTACAACTTTTGTAATGAATTGTTAAATTGTTAAGTCTTGAATAATAACAGTTTAAATGCTAAGCATAAGCGATAAAGTGTCTGTTACACCCACTGTCTTCCCATGTACATGTGCTTCCCAACAGAAGCACATGTACTGTAAGGAGTACAGTACAGTAAGGAGCCAATCTAGCAACTGTAAGCTTGTAAACTTGTTCTATTGCCCTGGCAACCAGGAATGCTTGTAACTTGTTCTGTTCTAATTGTACTGTACTGTACCTTCAGCGATATATTGTTGTCTCCCTCTTTCGACAAATGTGTTACTTTTTAAGTCGCTTTGGATAAAAGCGTTTGCCAAATGCTCTAAATGTAATGTAATGTACTGAACCACCGTGTAGTTTCCTTTAATCCTTCAAAATAGGGTTAGGGTTAGTCTCGACCTCCTTTGGTTGAATCAAAATCTCAGTCACATTACTTCCTACAGTCTTTTCAAAATAAAGTGTCTTTCATGATGAACAAAAGTAAAGTTCAATTTTACAATATGGCTGTTTTAAATATAAATCAAATATGCCTCCTACAATGGTATTTGGGAGCAGTTAGGGGTTGTACATCAGGTTCTCAGATGCCTAAAGGTACATTAGGGAATCAAACTGTTAATAACAGTTTGATTCCCTAATGTACCTTTAGGCATTCTTTATCCCCGTGTAAAACTAGTCCAGTGCTGCGAACAGGGTCCTTTAGTCCTCCAGGCCATTAGCCAATAAGGAGCGAGTGCTCTTCACTCGGCCCAAAGCGGTGACTCTGCAGCCTCTTCCCCGCTTGAGATGAGAAGCGGTGGGGTTGCAGGTACCACTCCCGCCCACCCACTTCTGTCCTTAGCATCAATTAGCGCTTATAAGATTGAGCAAGTGTCAACCATAAGGAGGCTTGCCGTTGGATCAGTAAGGTGAGGAGTGAGTGTGTGAGTGTGTGTGTGTTCAGAATCAAACAGGAACAGGAAGTAATGAGGGGTGGGGGGGATCAATCACCCTTAGAACAAAGACTTAAAGGGGAACTTTGCCGCTTTTCAACCTTATCTCTATCTATCTGCATTAGGGATATAGTGTGAAAACGCCTGCAGTTGTCGCTGTCCGTGTCTCTGGGGCGCAGGTCAGTGTAGATGCTAAATCTTACCCCATGCCGTCGTTGTCGCGTCATTCGGCGTCATCTGGTAGTAGCGAGGAGGTCTCGGGGCGCAGGCAACATGGAGGAAAGGTAAACATTGTTCATTTGCCTTTACTACGCACACTGAAATGACACAAAGCCAGTTGAAAAGTGGCCAAGTTCCGCTTTAAGCCTTGTAACAGTGAGGAGCCAAGATGGTGGACACTCCAACAAAGACAGGGTGGCAGTAGTGGTGTTTAATTTGGGTCAGCCAGTACTCCACTGTGTCAGGATGTGATGAGGGCCAAGATGTTCTAGTCGAGGATAAAGGGACACTCCCAGAATACAGTATCTGTAAATTGGGGTTTGCCTGTCTTCCCGAGGTTTAGATGAGTTGTTTAATTCCAAATTCGTCATTGTCCAGAAGGGGAGGTCCCCCCCCCACCCCCATACACACACACGCACACACAAACACACACACACATACAATTGATGTCACAAATCTAGACAATAAAAAAGGAAGGTTTTAGTCTGCAGCAGATACATTCATGTTCTGTTTTTCCATAGGGTTTCCGTTATGCATGATCTAGAAGTCGGTGCCTGTTCAGAAAGAGCAGGATGGTCAATTACATCCTTGACAACATACAGCTAATGAGGAGCTCTTAAGCAAATTGACTGCCTTCATACTCTGCAGTGCCTATCTGCCACTCTCTGTACAATCATGATAATTACAATGAGAAGTCCTAATTTCATATGAATGTATATTTATAGGCCTGTATGGGTCTGAAAGCAACTGAAACATAATTGTATTCCAGTGGGAACCTTCCTGTCATCACTCACACAGCTGGGTGATTTCATGTCATCTTCCCTCCCCACAGAACAGTGTTTTCATAGTTCAACAGTCCAAACAGGATTTTATTCATGATGCGTGATAATGAAAGGCAGGCGCAGTCCAATGGGAGCGGCAACGGCGGCAGCAGCAGCCGCTCTTGTGCCGTCTGTGTTGTCGACTGACTGCACAAGCTAGCAAACAACGCCCATGTTTTGCGAGCTAGTTTGACGGCTGCTGACGAGTGGGTCCCCCTGAAGCAACGAAAGGGCGTTGGTTTTCTATTTTAGTCGTCTGAAATATAGATGGAATTTACGCGGTGTCAAAAAATATTGATGACACTGGGTAGGAAAATTAGCCCACTTGTCAAAGCACAGTGCCGCAAATGCGATTGTTTTGTTTAGATTTAAGCGGGAGAAATTGCTTGTAGTGTTTTCAGTGTTCATTGAGTCACTATGAATAATTGCAAATTGAAGAAGCAAAAAAGAACAAAGCTCTCAAACAGGCGCTCGGTATCATTGTTGGTCTAAATTTAAACTGCACAGTTTTGTCTTGGGTTTCGGTGACATACGAAGACGCTCAGAGGCTGTGAAAGCAAGTTGCCTTGATGTAAGACATTTTCTGTTGTTGTTTTTTTGTATTGTATTGCGACCAGGGAATTGAGGATCTGAATCAGGATTAAAAAAAAATGCAAGAAAAATGGAAATCAAGAGAGACACACAAAAAATGACAAAATATATTTAGCTTTGAGTTGCTAGACTTGGCCTCGTTTACACTAACTTTTTGGTCCCCCTAAGTGGGTTGGATGAATCTAACAACCCAAAATCGCCCTTTCAGACATTTTAAATGAGAAGCTGAAAACACCGATTCATTCTCCTTATCTTCCATCGATTCCTCTTTCTGCTCGCCTCAGAAGACTTCATGATCAAATTCTTAACCACCGCACCCGATAAATAAAATAAAAAAAACCTGAAACGCTAGGAACCAAGCGCACAAAAATAAATAAAAATACATCAACACCCGTGGAAAAAAAAACCGACAATTGATCAGGAATCCTGCGGCGGGGCCGGCCGCCTCTCTCCTATCAGATTCATTAGTTTTCCTCCTTCGCTGACATTTCCATTTGCACACTCCAATTGACAAAATAAAACAGCCCTGTTCTCCGCCTCATCCCTCAGCCCGGTGCACGGTAATCACTCCTCTTCCGTGCGCCAGACACTCCCCGCCGCCCTGTTGCACCATCACTCCTCGGAGTGCACACCCTTCATGATGGAGGATGACAAACTAAACAGCACCCGCGGAGCTCCGCCTAGGACCCACCCTCCGAACCGTCTCTCTCCTCCCTTGTTTTTTTTCTGCTGCAGGGTTGGGGCGAGGGGGTGGGTTAAGTCCCCAAACGCAGAGGACAAGTGGTCCGTCGATCTGGGGGTCATTCTGGCAAATCACCCCAGGGAAGGACGGTCTTCGCCTTATCGTTGGCGTTCTAAAATTCCTTCATCATGTATTTTTTTCCACCTCTCTCTCTCTCTGCCTTTCTCTCTCTCTCGTGTTTTCATTCGCTCTCCCATTCTTTCACTCTTGTGTTTGTCTGTCCTTCCTCTCCTCGCTCTCCTCCATTAGCCTCCATGTCAGAACCCTTGCTCCATCTCGCTCGTTCCATGTCTCAGCCCACACACACACACACACACACACACCTCCCGCATAGCTAAACAAGTCTTGGGTAGAGGCAGAGCTTTCTCCTCCAATCACCGTCAGCATCCCCCTGCCGGGGTTTTATTGACTCGCCACACACACACACACACACACAGGCACATAGGCACACACACACACACACACAGGCACACACACACACCGGCACACGTACACACACACACTCTGGGAGTCTCTCCGTCATCCACGTCATTTACATGCTAACCCTAACCCTAACCCTAACTTCCCCCAGACTCCTTCACTTCCGGGGCGATGTTCTTTTTTCTCCAAAAGCCAGAAGGGAGGTACATTATACTGGTGGGTGGAGGGGTTGGAGGTGGAGGGTAGTGAGTCTTGAGTCCCCTCGGTGCCGTGAACTGGGTTGACCTCAGGATTCCTTAATGAGGTCTCGGGCCAAGCAGGACGGATACACAGTACACACACACACACACACGCACGCACGCACGCACGCACGCATACACACGCACACAAACACACACACACCCTCTCTCTCTCTCTCTCGTTCTCTAACTTGTCTCAGCCCCTTTTTTCCCGCTTACTACTACATCTATGGACACACACGCACGCGCACACAACTATACAAAACACACACACACACACACACGCACTTCCTTTCTATCCACCATTGCAACCTCTTGTTTCTGCTTCACTCCAAGATACATTTTGTCCTTCCTCCATCAATCTCTCCACCCCCACCCTCTCTCTCTCTCTCTCTCTCTCTCTCTCTCTTTCCTAGACATTTCATGGCACTCCACCCATCTTGAGCGGTCCAGGAACACATTTGATCAAATCGGATGATGGTCACTTCCTACAGTGGCGTTTAATCAATCAAAATCTTATTTCGGAGAGGAATGTGTTTTCAGTTTTTCTTTCTTTCTTTTTCTCCTTCAGTTGATCGTAACAGAATTAGGATCTGGAAGCTTCCGGTAAAGTCTGCCTCCTTCATCATTTAAGTCACCAGGATGGAGATAATTGAATTTTCTTTTCCAGTTTTCCAACACTGGCCTTGTTGTTGTATCGACTATATAACTGCTGTCGTGTTATAGAGAGCGTTCGCTACGCCTCTGAAATTGAATAATAAAGTGCAAAAGATTGTCAGTAAATGTTGTTAATTGAAGGGAATGGGATCCACATTTTCACATATTTAATTTGCGGTTTTTAATTTGTTCAGAAGGAAAGTGCACCCCGACTAAATATTTAAACTTCCTTTTAACCTTGCTGTGCGTCATCCACTCGCTCGGTAATTGACAGACATTGCAGACTCACTTTGTTTATTTACTCTCACCACTCTCCCTCTAAAGGCTGATGCATACTCCGCAAGAACAGAGAACTTTGTTCTCGCTCCCAGGGCTGCGAGAACAAGAACAAAGTTCGTCCTGGCCAGGACATTTCATACTTCACGAGAACTCTCCTGGGAAGTCCTCAAAGGGCCCCGCCCACAGCAGCACACGTCACGCGCGCATTCCATATCCCTTCCTGTACAAACTTGACACGCAACCACGCCCACTTCAAATTGACCAATCACACGATAGTTCTCGGACACGACACGAGAAAAAAGTTCGGCCAGGACGATGTGTCGAGAACAAGCTGCGAGAACTCCCGAAACAGGGCTGCGAGAAAAAAATGACGTAATTCTGTTCTTGCAGCCCTGGGAGCGAGAACAAAGTTCTCTGTTCTTGCGGAGTATGCATCAGCCTTTAGAAACAACAACAACCAACCCAAACCACATCATCGTTATCGTACCTTAACTCCTCCTTTAAAAAATATAAAAATAACAATTCAACTGAATATTTCATTACCTGGTCTCAAGTGACCACTTACCAAGGCATGTGCATTCCTTCCCGCCAACAAAGAAAACCTACTACTAACCTATGCCTTTCACAATATAAAATTATACAAACATAAAAAATACATTTTTATCACCGAACAGAGAAAGAGCCCCCTTCTCCCCGTCAAGGAAGAAAACTATAACTCTTATCTTGTGTAAGAGTTATATATACAGTAACTCTTACACAAATATACAAAATATGTCATGTTTCCTTTAGATGCTCCTGCCTAGTTTAAATTATTTGAGTTTTGACCCGACGCGCCAGCCAATAGATTTGCAGTGCAGTCCAAAAATAAAAACCCCCTGAATGTTTTAAGCTACGCCAAACCTAGCGATGCGCACGGTGTCTGGACGTGTCTGGACATGTCTGGACATGTCTGGACGTGTCTCAACTGAACGCACAGTTGAGACACGCCCACTCACCGCTGACGGAATGATGGGGAAGAGAACGACGTGCACTAAAAATGGACCACGTGCACACTCGTGGGGGCGTCACCTTGGCCCATCTGATGGCAGAGAGAGGTCAGGCCGACAGATGGACAGATAAACAGGTGTGCTAACACCTAGCGCGCGCGCGCACACACACACACACACACACACACACAAACATACTGACCAGCCACAGGCGCCAGTGTAACACGTGAGGGTTAAAAAGAACTTCACACAAACAAGGTCTCATCTGTATACCAAATGTAGAACATTGTACTTACACACACACACACACACATTCACAATACAACACACAGGAGTACACAGAAGGTACACACCTGGCACAAGTGGTTATGCAACATCCTGGCCACACACATAAACAATAGACACGCACATATTACCAGACACACTCACGCACATACACACTGACACACAGTACAACACTCACCCTGCCTACACACACACACACACACTACCCACACAGACATGCACACTAACACACCCACGCATACACACACTAAAACACTCATCCCTATACACACACACACGCTACAACTCACACATACACACACGTACACTAACACACACATGCAGATGCCTGTCTGAGTGATGGTGATGACGGTGACATTGCAGTTGGCAGGTCACACACCCAGATGGTGGACACCGAGGGCTCCTCCTGGCCCACCGCCCGACCACACATTTCATTCAGGGGCCGGGTGGTCACACAGCTTCGTCTGGAAGTCACGGGTTCAAGCTGGACGGGGACACGCGCGCACATGCGCACACACACACGCGCACACACACACACACACACACACACACACACACACACACACACACACACAGGGCATGCGTGTGTTCATTCAGCCACGCACACATTTGTTCGCTCGCTCGCTCATCCACTTTCTCATTCACTCATTCACACTTCCTCTGTCACTCTCGCGCACTTACTCGCTCACTCTCTCTTCTTTCACTCACTCACACCTCAGTCACTCTTTCTCTCCCGCTCTACCTCTTCCACCCTCGTTTCCTCTCTCTCGTTTCCTCTCTCTCGCACACACTGCAGATTTCATGTTCTCGCCTCCTCTGACAGCAGATAATCAGATGAGTTAGGAATATGGAGAAGTAGATTTTTCTTTTAGCTACCCACATTTTCCCTGCTTAGCCTGTTAACCCTAACCCCTTTTAAAATATGTGTATTCAAAAATGTGAGACACAATGTTATGCGCTGGTTCTTCACCCTTTCCCTCATTGGGGAATGCTGGGGTCTATGAATATGGAACATGGAAATGCAGATAGTCTCTCTCTCTCTCTCTCTCTCTCTCTAAAATAGAAAATACTCTGGTGGCAAAATTCTGCTCGTGTGAAAATATTCACAGTGAAAGTGATGCTTGGAACAGGAGTTTACCATAATAACAGATTTTTAACACAGCACAGTAAACTTACACTTAGCTTCCACTCAGCTAATAGCAATATGACTACTACGCTAGCAATTAGCTATTAGCTTCTCCGGCTGTCGGGTGGAGCGATCATTGTTTTACACCGACACAGTGATTTCATTGCCATTTTACAGGATTACAGCATTTCAAGGACATTTTGCAAGTAATAAATGATGGTGATGTCATGGCATTAATCCCAGGGACAGAAAGAGGGTATTTTTGTGCCCCCAGGCCCCGCCCCTCAGCTTTGACCGATACTGATCAGATCTGTATTTGAACCAATGAAAAACTGCAATCAAATTGACCTCAACAATAAGTCAACTCGACTCTGTTTGTATTCCAAATGTGTCCATTTAGCAGTCACTAACAAGTTTAGTCCATGTTTGTGCATCATGACAGGCTTATGTTTGCTTCTTAGTCTGTATACATGATATATGTCATTATGTTTAACACAATACTCAATACTGAATCCTTGTTTGGTTATCACATATATCACATACAACATTAGTAAAAACATATATTTGCGCTGGTCATGTGGAATAACATGAACTTCTCAGCGTCAACATAATGCTCCAGGCAGCATTCCTAAGAGAAATTAAACCATGTTGGAAAGCCTTTCTCACCTTCTCCAGGGACAACAGTAATGACCAGATAGGCACACAGACGATAATATCTTTTTAAAGATTAATTTATCTTATCTGTACTGCATTCACGGTGCTCTACATAGATGTGAAGCAGCCACAGTAGCTAATCTGACTACATTAAGATATATCCCATTTTAAAATCTTTCCCTTATGATTACAAAGATTCCTTTTCATCCAAGCCTGACACACTGTCGAGATCAATTGATTAGATGTTTATCAGATACCTTATAATATTGTCAACTGCTATAATCCAAAAATACACAAACCATCACAGATAAATGGGCATAATATAATGTCTATGTCTTTCTCGCTCTCTGAATAGATACACATCCACCTGACCTCCAGGTGTGTGTGTGTGTGTATGTGTGTAAGTGCGCGCGCGTGCGTGTGTTCTGTTGCCATTTCAAGGTCTATTAATATGCGCATGCTTTGCCAGACCACTTAGATATGCGCTGGGGTTGACACTTTGTAGTTAAATCAAATAACATCCATTGTGAAAATTCTAGCCTTTCTGAATGGATATTCAAATACTACTCACAATAGTCCCAGGCCAGCATTTTGAAATTAAATACATATAATTCAATATATGTACACATGTCCGCAGATATACACAGTAGGCGTGCATTGATTGTAACGTCAATCACGCATGTTGCATTGATTTTGGCATTGATTTGTTTTTTTGTGTTTTCTTTACTTCTGTGGACAATCTATCACTCTATCCATCCATCTATCGATTTACTGTCTCTATCTATCCATCCGTCCATCCAAAAGCAGATCACCCCAATATTTGATCTAAATTTGTCAGTAGCAGGGTGGAGTTACTTCCTGTTCCTGTCATTTTAACATTAGGTCGGTTTTATTTATGTCTGTCGCAGCACCAGCACGGTCAATGTATATTTACTTGACTAGCTGTGTCTATACTGCCATAAATCGCAAACAAAGTATGTTATGAGCTACACCTGTGTTTTTCTCCTGTGAAAGGGGTCTATTACATCTGCTGTGTGCACAAGAAAGGGCTAAGAATTAGGCTAAACACATTACTAAGGACATTGAGGGAAAAGGCTTTTCGAAACAACCAAAGAGGAATAGATGGAGAGACACAGATAGGGAGATAGATAGACAGAGAGGGAGACAGATCAGGGAAAGGGGGGGAGTGGTTGGGAGAAGAGACAGATGGAGAATGAAAAAGGGAGAGAGAGAGAGAGAGAGAGACAGAGAGAGAGAGACAGAGAATTGAAGGCTCCTCAGATGAAGTGTGGATCTCAGGCATGCGGCTAATTAGCTTGACTCACCAGCCACGCTCCAAGCACTGGTCTGTGGTTTTGTTGTTGTTGTTGTTGTCACTGTTGTTGTCATTATTGATGATCTGGTGTTGCTGTCCACCCCTCGGAGCCCCAGATCGTGGATGTCATCTGAGACTTAAGGGGGACGGGAGGGGAACTTCCCTATAGGCCAGGAACAGAAACACATTTATTATACTGGATGTCATCGCTCTGATGTGTCAAATCAATGCAACACAAGTCAAAGCGAAACGATAATTATGAACCAAACTTTTCGGAAAGATGTCAGACCCCTACAACTTTGACGCGAGATGAATAGTAATAACGACATTGAATAGTTGCAGAATACAGAAACTTTAACCTATTCAAAAGGGAGGGGGATAGTATCCTCGGGTGAAATTGATTCCTATTAAAAACGCGGCCGTGATAAGAACGCTTCCAAAGTCGAGATTCCCTGAAGGCAAATCATGAAGTCCATGGCAACGAAACCGGAGAAACTGGCAAAATGGCGAAGGAAAAGACGAAGAGAGATCGAGTGAGACAGAGAGAGATCGAGAGAGAGAGAGAGACAGAGAGAGATCAAGAGAGAGAGAGAGACAGAGAGAGATCAAGAGAGAGAGAGAGACAGAGAGAGATCAAGAGAGAGAGAGAGACAGAGAGAGATCAAGAGAGAGAGAGAGACAGAGAGAGAGCAATGGAGAAGATTAAAAACTATCCTTTATGTTAAAAGCTGGAAACCGTGGAGTTCCGGACACGTGAACTAATTCAATATAATTCATCACCTTTGTCTGAGTGAAGCCAGGGAAGAAATCAATGGGGTTTCGGGGGCCACAGAGGGGGGGCCCGCTATTGGTTAAATACACCGGCGATCGATAAGGTAATAACTTTCACAGGAACGTAACCCCGGTGAATGTGGAGCACTTGAGGCCATGAATCCTCATTCCATCAGCATGACAACGTCCGAGTCCCTCAGATAGGGTGCAGGGGAAACTATATGTTGGAGGTAGGGTGGGGAATAAATCGCTGGGAAATTAGCAAAGTCCACCTCATAAAAATGGAAATCGCGTGGAAGGATCACATACACATGCATGTCCGTTGCCCCATCGCAACCACTTTTAATTAGGAGAATCCTTTTCTTTCTTTTTTTTTATATTACATTTACATTTAGAGCATTTGGCAGATGCTTTTATCCAAAGCGACTTAAAAAGTGAAAAAAGAGTGCAATTAGAACAGAACAAGCATTCCTGGTTGCCAGGTCAATAGAACAAGTCTACAAGCTTACAGTTGCTAGGTTGGCTCCTTACTGTACAACAGCAGGTAGCCAGGATAAGATGCTACACAAGCTAAGTTATATTTCAAGTGCCGGGACATACCAGCGTACAAGATCCTACAAAGAGCCAAGACATACAAATATGGAAGTGCTAAGGATCCAGGAGGGGTGGGGTTCAAGTATTGATCGGGTAGGAGGGAGAGGGTTGGTGAGGAAAGGTGGGTAGGAGGTGAAGCTATTCAGAGTCCAGGTGGACTCTGAATAGGTGGGTCTTGAGCCTCCTGCAGAAGCAGGTCAGTGATTCTGCTGTCCTGACCGCTGTCGGGAGGTCGTTCCACCATTGTGGTGCAAGGACAGAGAAGAGTTGTGAT
>OMKP01085357.1:0-10560 GCA_900302375.1 Bathygadus melanobranchus | reverse complement strand
GCCTCATCCGTGGAATTACTGGACATTCTGGTCAAAGGTGTCCTCACCTGTGTACACGCAGCGAAACGCCGGAAGAGAGGACAAAGGGCCGGCGCGCTCGTGCGACTCCGCCGACGCGGACACCGCACACCGCTGCCGGGAATAGTTCTCTCTAACGTGCGTTCACTGGCAAACAAACTGGACGAACTTCAGCTACTGTTGGGGAAGAACAAAGACTTTTCCTCATCTTCCGTTTTGTGTTTCACGGAGACGTGGCTGTGTGGTTCGATACCGGACTCGGCACTGCACCTGGCAGAATTCAAACTCCTCCGAGCGGATCGCGACACAGAACTCAACAAGACAAAAGGCGGAGGTCTCTGTTTTTACGTTAACCGTAGCTGGTGTAACGACGTGACAGCGATCCAACAGCACTGTTCTCCTGATCTGGAATTTTTTTTCATTAACTGCAAACCCTTCTACTCCCCCCGTGAGTTCGCTTCATTCATTCTGGTCGGTGTTTACATTCCACCGCAAGCCAACGTGCAGGAGGCACAGCGCATACTCGCCGACCAGATACTGTGTGTGGAGCGGACAAACCCGGACTCCTTAGTAGTGATGGGCAAAACATTCATTTCAGTGACTCGAATCACTAGAATCAGTTCATTAAAAAGATTCGTTCAACAGATTCGTTCACCGAATCGTTCAGTGCCTGTGCGGAGCTCCGACTGCGTACTGCGTAGTCTGAGTCGTTCAGGAGTTCCGACTCATTTAACTGAAACGGATCTGTAAGCTTGGCTTACAATTGACATTACAATGAAGTCTGCTATTCATATTGTGTATTAATATATTTGTTGCCATGCATCTATTCTGCTGACATGTAGTCAGACTACATGACAGACAACTAATTACGGGCCAGCCTAACATTTTAAGTTTGTTTATCTGGAAGTCTGTTAAAACACGTTAACAATCATGTGCTAACGCCCGGCTCCATTAGCTGTCAGCTCGGAGAAAATAGACACATATGAGTGTATCCTATCGCAGAAGTCCACTCTGCACGGCGAACTTCACTGAGTGAGTCGTTCAGTGCTTGGGCGGAGCTCCGACTGCGTGAGGCGTTCAGTGAACGACGGAACGACATCGTTCACTGAACGATTCGTTCAGTGCTTGGGCGGAGCCCCGACTGCGTGAGTCAAGGCTGTTCCATACTCCGCGAGAAGAAAGCAGCTTGTTCTCGCAGCTTGTTCATGACGACGCGAGAACAAAGTTCGGCCAGGACGATGTGTTGAGAACAAGCTCGCAGCCCTGGGTCCGAGAACAAAGTTCTCGCTTCTCGCGGAGTATGGAACAGCCTTCACAGTGGGAACATTTGCACATTTTTTGTACTGTAAATTGTACTGTAAATACCTGCAATTTTTACTCTTTTTTTCACTTTATCACAGCCTATTTTCTTGTTCTTGTACTTATTGTTTATTGTTGCACCGACTGACCAGGCCAAATTCCTTGTAATGTGAAAATTACTTGGCAATAAATCCTTTTCTGATTCAGATTCTGATTCTGAAACGCAGGTCGTACTTTAATTTTAAAAAATTAAAAAAAACACTGCGAGGGCTTTGGTCGGTAGAACAAAGCCCTTTAGTTTTAACGTTAACGTTACGTTATTCAATCCTCGCCTGTCGCCTGTGCCCTCTAACGTTAATCTCTCTCCCGTTTCACTCCTCCTGGCCAATCATTGCTTACTGTTAACGATTGCCAGCCAACGGGCATCTAGTTTATCATGACATTGAGGGACAAGACAAGCTAATGCTGAATCAAATATCACAAAGCCAACTACTGATACTGACAGGTCTTAGCTTCACTTACCTCCCAGGGTGTTTCCTTTGGACGTGCCGGTGGAAACTTGATGTGATGCCATTCTGCGTTGTGTTTCTTTTTGGAACTTTTACGGCAAATAAAAGTTGTGATTTATGAGCGCAAATTGTACGACAGCTGATTGCTCACTCATCTTCACTCATCGCTGAGGACCAGACTGTTCAAAAATATTTTTGGTTGGACAAACGGACTTCACAGGGGCGTGGCACTCTGGGATCGCGCAATACAATGTCAATTAATGGATTCATTTTAATGTATGTTTAATATGTATAATTAATTATTTATTTAGTATGAAAAATGATCGTGTCATGTGTTCGAGACCGGTCTCGAGTACTACAACAATGTTGTTAGCGAGGATGTCTAATGTCCTAAACTTAAAACAATTTACAATTTACTGTTCTACTGTACAGGCTGAATTTAGTAATAAAACTTTTTTCTCTCTCTAGCATCCTATTAGACCTATTATGAGACTATTTGAAAGAGTTACAGGAAGAGAATCTAGAGAACAAAGAGGAGGGCAGGATCACCGTTCCAGTGAGGCAAAGGAAGAGAAGAAGATAATGATTCCTCATTAGTTCTTAGACATTTTCCCCATTTGATGTTTTCAGTGGTCTAATTTCAGTTTTCCCTGTTTTGCAGCTGCACAAGGCCTAGCTAATGGAAGAGGGTGCAACACTAGACATGTCTGAAGAGAGGGACGCCTGCACGCTAAAGAAACCCAGCCCTGAATGTGGAGAGCAGATGTCCATGTTAATGTTTTGCATTCTATAGCCAGGAGGAGGTCTTCAGCCCATACTGCAGAGTCTACTTCTCACATGTCAGCTTCTCAGATCGGATGCTGCTAAAGGTGATTCCAATACTGCTGTGGAATGCGAACTTGTCTCGCAAAATGTATGACATGCTGGATGACAGTGCAGTCCAAACCATGATTTTACCTTCAGCATCTGAACAACTCAAAGGCCAAATACCAGACAGATCATACACAAGGCTTTCACAGCCAAGGAAATCGATCTCATCGACGAGCCAATTCAGTTCCTTCAGCGTCGGTATGTACACTTGAGAGGTCTTCCTTTTCAGCCTTCCAGCAAAGTTCGACCTCTCGTTCTGATTGGTTCAGACAATGCTCATCTCACCCTTTGTGCCTGTGCGATGTGGTCCAAAAGGGAGGGCCACTGGCTGTGCATGCACAATTGGGCTCTGTAAAGCCATATTGAATGGCTATGGCAAATTGATGTATTGCCCCACCATAGTGAAAAGCAGGTTTCTCATTCTAAACAAGATAAACAAGTAATCCAGATGTTAGAGGCCCAAACCTCTAGTAAGTAAGAATGATTGATGGCATTCACCGTTGCCACTCCTCTCATCCGACCTGCTGGTGCTGCCAGACTAAAGGCTCCAGTGAAGGCTGGAGAACTGAAAGGAGGCTTATGAAGGATTCAGAGACTGCTGCAATCTACAACAATCTACTCCCAGGTCTTACACTGAACCCATCTCTGATCAATGCCCTGATACATTTATATAAAGAGAATGTTTCTCAAGGTCCAGTTGCTACCTGAGGACTCACCCTTACTCAGGTTCTTATGGCAAAACATGAACAGAGACATCACTCCAGATGTGAATGAATAGCAGGTATGACTAGCAGCCCCTGCCGCACAGCTCAGAAACATGTCAAAGACAACAGTGATGGCTATGAGAAAAATGAAATGAGCCATGCAAAACAACTTCTATGTGGGCAATTGCCTGACTAGCCTCTCCAGTAAACAAGAAGCTAGATCTCTTCACCCACCTCGACTACTGTAACTCGCTCCTGGCTGGACTCCCAGCCTCCGCAATCAAACCTTTGCAGCGTATCCAGAATGCTGCAGCACGCCTTGTGTTCAACCTACCGAAGTTCTGCCATGTGACCCCCCTCTTACGGGACCTCCACTGGCTCCCTGTAATCGCTCGCATCAAGTTCAAGACTTTGGTGCTGGCCTATAAGACTGCCCCCACCTACCTCCAAGCACTGGTCAAACCTCATGCCCCAGCTCGAACTCTCTGCTCAACGACTTCAGCTGGCCGCCTGGTACCACCATCACTAAGAACAAACAAATGTCGCTCCACCAAATCACAACTCCTTACACCGCAGTGGTGGAATGACCTCCCGACAGAGGTCAGGACAGCAGAATCACTAATCAGCTTCCACAAGAGACTCAAGAGCCACCTATTCAGAGTTCACCTGGACTCTGAATAGCTTCACCTCCTACCCACCTCTCCTCTCCAACCCTCTCCCACCTACCCGATCAATGCTTGAATCCCATCCAATCCTGGATCCCTAGAACTTCCATGTTTGTACATCCTGGCAATTTGTAGGATCCTGTATGCTGGTGTGTCCCGGCACTTGAAATAGTACTTAGCTTTGCGCAGCATCTTATCCTGGCTACCTGCTGTTGTACAGTAAGGGGTCAACCTAGCAATTGTAAGCTTGTAACTTGTTCTTTTGACCTGGCAATCAGGAATGCTTGAAACTTGTTCTATTCTACTGTACCGCACCACTACTTTCGACAAATGTAGTCGCTTTGGATAAAAGCGTCTGCCAAATGCCCTAAATCTCTACTTGACAGAGAAAGCTTCTGATCACTGGAGGCTTTTTGTCAGTCAGTTGTAGCTCACCTGCCACCAGATGCCCAGTCAAAGAGCCAAGAGCTCTGGCCGGCTCAAACCCAGATTGATCCAGTGGAATCTACTTTGGGCTTAAAGTAGCAAGACCTTACTGAGTTCCAAAAGCTCACTTTCTGTGGTTTGACCGTTCAACATCAGACTTAGTTACCCAACCCAGCTCAGCACACTTCTTGGAAGGATCTTGTAGAGGCAACATGCAAAACCCTCAAAATTGACCCTTAAAACATAGACGGTACCTCATCAGTACCAGCTTACAGTGGTCAGTCTCTTGAAACAATGTCAAGCTGATAGTGTCACCATTGAACAGTTTTACAGGCACATAATCTTGTTCCTTGCCACAGTAGACTCATAGCCCTCACCCCTGAACTTGAGAAACTAACTGGACTCATAAGAGTGGGTGGAAGGCTAAGAAACCTCCCGGCAGCTCATAGAGACTCTATCCACCCCATTGTAATGGCCCCAAGCTGTTAAGCACCATCAGTGTGCATGTTTCAAGTGTAGCAAGTGGTGAGCAAAGCCCAAATTTCCTCTTATGTCCAACCTACCACCTGCTCGTCTTTGCCTTATAAGCCCCCTTTCTACTCTACAGGGGTTGATTCTTTTCACAGTTAAAGTCGGGAGGTGCAATGAGAAATGTTGGGGTGTGATGTTCAAATGCTTAACGACTGGAGCGTTGCACCTTGTGCTTCTTACTTCTATGGATTCTGATACCTTCTTGCTTGCTTGGAAAATCATTGCACACCGAGGCAAGCCAAAAGACTTACTTTCAGATAGAGGAACTTGTGTGGAGCTAAGAGGGAGCTACGTGAGACATTTCAATCTCTAGAGCCAGAGCTGCAAGAGAAACTCATCCAATATCAACCCTCCAAAATCTCCCCATTTTGGAGGTGTTTGGGATGGGGAGATGAGATCAGTGAAAATGCTTGTTGCTGTTGCAGTTGCTGTCGGAATTCAATTGGTTCTTGCCACCATATTGATTGAGTTCGAGGGATCCTCAATTCTAAGCCATTAGGATACACTTCATCTGATGTGGCTAACTTGGACCCCATCACTCCCCACATGCTACGCTTCCTTACCTTAAGTTGCCTATGCACCAGACTCCATAGAGAGTCAAATTTTGGCCGGTCAGTTTTTAAGCCATTTCATCAGGGATTATCTGCCAACTCAACAATGATGGCATAAATGGGAAACTCCGTCAGGGAACCTGGAATTGGATACAATCGTTCTCATAATGGATCTGCAACTACCAAGGGTCAGTGGGAATTGAATTACATCCAAGTCCCGATGGTTGTCTAAGATCAGCTGACATCCTAATTGAAAATCAAACGTACACTAGAGCAGTGGCCCATTTGATACCTCTAGTGGACCTACCTACCATGACTAGGACAGCACCCTCAGGAATTCTTCCCCGTTACAGCAGCTAAGCTTCCGTGTGGGCAGCTGTTGTGAATTCCCTGATGCTGAGGAACATTGCCTGTAGGGGGCTTAGAGACAATGTACCTCTTACATAACCCTCCTGATTGGAGTAAGTGACTCCAGGTGTTCTCAGGTACATACTGATCACTCTGCCATTTCAGTCCTGCCTCCCTCATGCGTTACTGACAATGTGAGTTTCTTTCATAACAGTATATTGTTTGAATGATGTTTGTGACCATACATTTGCTACATTTATATTATATAATATAACTATATTATTATATTGCCTATTATTTAATGTAGTTTTTCTATAAACTGCTTTTCATGATGTAGTTACAAAAGACAAATTACAGCTGATTATAGAGCAGTCAGTAATGTCTGAAAAAACGTTGCAAGACTTTGCTGTAATTATAGGCATACTAGAGACATCTGAAAATAATTCTGATTTAGTATGAGTACTTGAGGTACGACCCATCACTTCTCTCCATATTGGTTTCACATAGCAAATACATTTTTGTATATTAGTATATTAAACAGATATTATTTCTTTACATTATTCTTCCTCATCATTTTTATAATTCCTACAAAGTTCTAATGTGGCAATGATTTAAAGTCAGTGCTCATTGGATCTTTGTCATTAAAGACTAAAAACCCAGTCATCGTATATCTGAAAAACAAACTTCCAGAACATCTATTGTCTACCTCTACCAACACTATCTAAATCAGGACGCGTTTCTGTTTGCCACAGCATTTTATTTTAAAAATGGCAAATGATTGTCCTTTAAACGTTGTCAAAATGTCAACATGATATTCACAGTATGGCAACTTCAGGAAAACAGGACCTCTTTGTGGCTCCTGCGACCTCTCCAAGGCCTTCAACTGAGTAGAGAGCTCCTATGGGGTGTACAAATGTTGCTGCCCAGTCAAAATTGTCAACATCATTTACCAGTTCCATGATGGGATGATGCTAGGGGTCACCATAGGAGTGCATGAGTTCAAACCATGCTGGCACCTGGCACCATCTTCCTCCTTTGGGTCACCCAGCTTCTCCACAGGGAGGACAACAGTGGGGTAATAGTGGGCTTCAGGTTGGACAGGAACATCCTCAACACCAGATGCCTCCAAGCAACCAGCAAGATTCCTAGGGTGTGGGTCCTTAACTTTGTTGGCCCACACCTCTGCCTGTCTATCCTGGCTGTGGCTTACAGAACGTAAAGCAGGATGGGCTTGTGGAGACAGGCAGAGGTGAAGTTCAAGCCCTCCACCCACTATGTCCTCTATCTTCACCATTGATCACATACCACTTACAATACACCTGGGAAGTTTCCTCTCTGAGGACTGCAACATTGACCATGAAATACAAAACTGCCTTAAACAAGCCTCAACACCCTTTGGGAAATTCAGCCGTTAGGTCTTTCAGAACAAGCACCTCTATCTTCACACAAAATTTTCCATCTACCAAGCATCACCACACTGCTCTACAGTTGTGAAGCCTGGACCTACTACATCGACATCAACAATACTCAAACAATACTGAAGTACTGTTAAGACCAGCTTCAACGGTATTGAAGCTAGAACCCAACACCAACAGTGCTGGCTTGTGCATGTGATCAGGATGACCCTGGATCAACTGCCTCACGAGACCCCATATGGCCAACTACATCTAGGGACAGCGAAGGATCTTGTGGATCTCATTTCTTCTTACATATACTTATATCCTTAACTCGTTCCTCTGTTCCTCTCATCTTTCTACAGCAGATGTACATGGTGTACATTTAAACATGTGAAGAAAGAGGGAAACAAATACCTGTTTTACAACGTTTCTTTTTAAGCTTCCGAATCTGTTTAATTGTTTCAGATTGCTGTCTATCAATAGAGGATGTTGATTCAATTTGATCAATGAATCTATTTTCCTGGCATCATCAAAGCTTTTAGTTATGGGTTTTGGTTTGCCAGTATCTAAATAAGGTCCTTTTGACAAACATTCTCCCCATTAAACTTAGAATAACCCTGTCGGTTGGATTGGCTAGGGTCAAAGACCCCAGAGCAGACGCACTTCTTCACTATAATTGATATAGGACATGATGGCATAAAAATTTGTTTTCAAATGAAACAATTTTTCATTGGATCAAAGACTTTACCAGACAACCATGCTACACTAATTCGTCATGGCTAAATCCTGTAACTAATATGTATCTATTTTAATATGTATCTACTACCATCCCTAGTAAAAAAGAGTGAGGCTTCATAAAATAACAGCTATATGGTTCTTTGTCCCTTAGTTTTCAAAGAATAACACATAAACAGAATCTATCTGTAGCAGAGTGTGATAGTTCATATTAAGTAGACTTAGTGAAACAACAAACAGTATTTCAGATCCTCCTTTTATACACTCCAATCATCTTCGCCTCACTTTCCTTTTTTTCCTTTGTCATGCTTCTATATTTCAGATTGCCCTCCTCTCTTTTCCCATTACAGCAGTAATAGCCCCCCATCCTCCACTTACACACACTTGACCCACACACTCTGCTTCTCTCTCCATCTCTTGCTGTCTCTCTCTCTCTCTCTCCATCTCTCTCTTTCTCCATCTCTCTCTTTCTCTATCTCTATCTATCTCTCTCTCCATCTCTCTCTCACACACACACACAAACACAGACACACACGCGCACAGACACACAGACTAAGACGTAGGTACATACTGAAGCATGCGCATGTGCGCCACTCCACACACACACACACACGCGCGCAACCATGTGCAGGCACACTGTTATACACACGCTCTCATGCCCATGCAGATAGCATCTGACCCTAAAGGATTAATTAATTATTGTCCCCAAATATCATAGATTATTAAAAATAGCATAACTAATAGTGTAATATCTCAAGCTGTCGTCTTTAATAGTCAACATTGTCTGTGTGGGTCTTATCTTGCGCCGACAGACTCCGCTCACTATTGATTCCTGTTCATTCCAGTTGTCAGGCTAGCCAGGCCACCTTTTTACCGCTCGCAGCTCATTTGGAATCGTTAAACTTAACTGCCCACCTTCCCCAAGCACTCTCAATCCTGTCTCTTGTTCCCTCCGTCTGTGTCTGTCTATTGTGTCTGTCTCTCTGTCTGTCTCTCTGTCTATCTATTTCCCTACCCCCTATATCCAAAACATATTTTCTTTAATAATTCAGGGAATGACTCTGTATCTGTTACCTCTTATCTGTTTCTGGCTGTCCATGGTAATTGCACCTTACTGATACTCTTTTGCTATTTTACTCTTATATTGTTTATTTGATAAATTGTACATGTATTTGCTCCTTTCCTACTTTGTACTGCAACTGCTGCACAATCATTTCCCTTGGGATGAGTAAAGTAATATATTATCTTATCTTATGTTTTACTACTACTACTATACTACTACTACTGCGACTACTACTGCTAATAACAATAATAATTAGTATTATTGTTATTATTATTGTTGTTATTATTTGTATTATTGGACTAGTACATTTACATTTACATTTAGAGCATTTGGCAGACGCTTTTATCCAAAGCGACTTACAAAACAGTAACACATTTGTCGAAAGAGGGAGACAATATATCGCCTTTGTGAAGGTATAGTGCAATTAGAGCAGAACAGTAATAATAATAACAATAATATATATCAATATGAATAATATGAACAATATGTTCATAGTTGGGTTGGTGAGGTGCTACCAAAAATATTTTTCAGACTATTGCTAACAAAATACATTGTGTCAGCGGTTTCCACAGACTGTAGACAACACTCCAGCGTGGTCTGTATAAACCACTGGCCTGCTGTTGTGACAGCTGACTTATAGGCAGTTCAAGTTGCTAATTACAGTAATTATGATTCATTACAGAGGGATATTAATTGAATAAAGAGGAGGCCCAGCAGAGCTCGTTACCTTCATTAGAATAATCATAGATATCAGACACACAGACTATCCCTCTCTGTTATACACACATACACACATGAGTGAGAGAAACAGGGAGACCTGGTTTCCATGTTTCACTTAATGATGTTAACAGCTTTGGGTGGTGCGCTGTGTGTATGTATGATCTTACTTGGATTAAGATGTCTCTGTCAGTCTGTGGTGTGTGTGTGTGTGTGTGTGTGTGTGTGTGTGTTTTATATATATATTTATATAATTGTAATGTGACTGGAAATTGGTGACTATGATTGTGTGATTGTGATTGTGGCCATATCTGAAAAAAATGGAGACCTATGTCCACAGACATATTCAAACGGATTATGTGTATCCTATGTGTGTGCGCACGTGCACGCGCGCACGTGTGTGCGTGTGCGTGCGTGTGTATGTGTGTGCGTGTGCGTGTGTGTGTGTGTGTGCGCTGCTTTTTTCCCTCGAGTAGGCGGGCCGAACTTTCTATGCAGGCAGCCATTTAAACAAGTATGCTCTTTTTCCCTAACCCTCCTCGCCTCTTTCCTCTGATTTTCCACCAGCAGCAGCTGGAAGCGAGGATTTGCAGTAATCTGGATAAGCAGGCGTTTCTTTTTTTCCAGCTCTGTAGTTTAGGGATTGAAGTCAATTGTGGATTCAAATTGGGGCATTTTAATATTAAAACGAGAAAAAAAACAAGTCCAAGTGACCTCAATCTGACCG
>OMKP01085355.1:0-12234 GCA_900302375.1 Bathygadus melanobranchus | reverse complement strand
TCCACAGAGAAAGACTCTGAGACAGATAGATAGATAAATAGCGATAGACAGAGAGAGAGAGACTGCGAGAGAGAGACACACACACACAAAGCGAGAGAGAGAGAGAGAGAGAGAGAGAGAGAGAGAGAGAGAGAGAGAGAGAGATCGGACGTTTTTAGCGCGGCTACATGCTAATGGGGCGGTTCTCCTCCCAGAGTAAAGTTCATGTCTGGAATACAGCGCGTTGCCATATTAACCGCGGTATGATTCTGTCAAGCTAGGACATTTAAGTGCCCCGCTAGCCTATCATAACCGTCATATCTTCCTTGAGTTTTTTTATGCCATTAATCATCACGTCTGAGCAGGTGTCACTGGTTTCACACAGAGGACATCTCTTTATGGGATTAAATGTTCCATATTTATGGTTTAATCAAATCAAATACTGAATTTACAACGGAATATATTTATACATTATTCACAAGCTCCACTGGTTGTGTTGACCCTATATTTTATGTCATTGAACTCACCTATATTAGGACAGTTTTGTAATTCTATCTTGTGGTCGCGTTCTTGTCATCTAGTAACATTTAGTTAACATTTCTGAATCCCAGAAGGTGTCTACTTTTTCATGTCAAGAAATGAAGTGTGTATATGATTGTTTACAAAGCATGGCTCACCATGTTGTTGTAGTTGGCACAAAACTAATATTAGTAGTAATTTGGGACAGTATGTTGTGTCCCAAAGACTCCTGAGCTGAGATGATGGTCTTCCTTCCTACCAAGTGTTCGCGTCCCTGTATGAGACGTTTTGCCCATCTTCAGAGGGTGGACTTGGGAATACTTCACACCCTGGCCAGAAAACTTCAACCATTTGTCTTCATTGTGTGTGGCAAGCGTTGTAGCGCGATGACAACAGAGGCAGACTTAATCAACAATTCTTTATTGGAAAAGAATTAGTGATGGGTCGTTCGTGAATGATCCGATTCTTTTGGCCGGCTCCTTGTTACGCACATACTCTTTGATTGGACCACAACAGTGGGGCTGACTGACTGATGTTACACCATTGGTCGGCTGAGTGTCATGAGTAGACAAAGCAGAGGGATATGGTGTTGTGTAATGTTTACAACGCAGATCATTGACATTAGGTCTGGCAATATGAATAATTTAGTGCTGCTAAAGCTAGTCCACACATGCAAAATGAAATTATGTTGGTGTGATGTCTAAGTTTGAACTGATCCAAATCTTCATAATCATTACCCTAGTGATTATTTCACAGATAATCCTAGTAAGCCCCACCCCTAAATAAAAAGAAAAAAGAACAATGAGCCGTTCTTGAATGGCTCTCGGAAAGGAACGGAGCCATAAGATCCGGCTCCCTTCAAAGAGCCCTAATTCCCATCACTACAAGGGAATTATACAAGGGCACAACACAACCAATAAACACCAACAATTACATGTAGCTACAACATGGAGCACAGTTCAAGAAAACACTGAAAGAGCTTCTTTCTTATTACTGCAGGGCATGCTGGGAAACGAGGCCAGTGCAGCCCACACGTTGTCTGACGCTACAATATTCATCGATAGCTCCCTTCACCCGGTCCTCAATCCACTTTATGTACACTGTCTCCCTCACTCTGGCTGCCTGTTCCCTGGGTGCCATTCTGTTCTGCAACGGGGCCTTAAATTCATCAGGGTTTGGGGTTATACCATGGATTTAACAAAGTGATGAAGGGTTCTGTAGGCAAAACCTGCATCAGCAGCCACCAATGTTAGCCTATCCAAATAATTTACTCTGACTATGGCGAACACTAAAGCTTAAAATCCAAACTAGCAAGGAATTTAATCATATTTGTGCCTGCTGATGAAGGCGAAGCCTATAAGAACTCTCTTATCTAATCACTAATCCATCAGATTATAAAGCCTACTATTACACACAATTTGGGGGATTAGCATCAATTAGCTATCTGTCTTAAGTCCGTTCATAAATCATTAAAAAGTCTTACTTTAACTGTCTCCTTGAACGTTGGCCGTAGGCTACATGTCTGTGGTTCTGTGTTGACATAGATATGAGGTCCCTCTTTGTATCAGGTTATATGAATACACCAGTGCTATGTTTCATTGGAATAGCTTTTTAACCCAATTTACCTGAAGCATGCTGCCCCAAATTACCATGCATGTCTGGTCAATTGGGACACAAAGAAAATGTCTTAATTTAAATGATGTTTAAAAACATCATTTCAAAACAATACGTGTTTATTTTTGGTATTACATCATGTTTTGATAATATATTATTCATTGAAATATTAAACCCTTATATTAAGAATTATTATTCAAATCATGCTGAAGCATATGTCATTTCTCTTACCTCTTGCTTTTTGGGGTCACCTTGGTGCTAGGGATTTGTACTAGCAACCCCTAAACAACAACAATTCTAACAAAGCCTCATAATTGGCTAATATTTATTTATGTAGCAATGGCATAATGTAAGACAGATTAACATGGAAAAAACACATAACTGAAAATCCTTCTACCCTTCCTTTATGCCTTGTACGTGTATATGTGGCTTTGTGTCTTTTCAGCATTGAAATGACCCTTTTAGAAATTCTACCTCTGCACACGCGTCATAAATCTAACACAACCTCTGAAGCCGTTATGTTTCATAGTTTCATGATTATGCCACGAAGTGGAGGAAGGAAAGACAGTCAAAGCCATTAGATGATGCAGACAGTTGTGTGGTGCTAAAATAGCACTCTGTCTGGACACACTAACCTCAATTTAGTTTGTCAGACTTGACTTGCCTCCCTATTACCCTCTCACACACACATACACACATACGACACACACAAGTGGAGGTGTGTGTGTGCGTTGATATTGGTGTGAGAATTAAGGTCAGGGGGGGAAGTGTGTGACACAGCTTTCTCTGTAACCTTTAGAGTTCTGTCGAGACCTCAGAACATCAGCTCAGCTCTCAGCGTGGGCAAATCCTGCATGACAGCTCTGCGCATATATCACCAACACTGCATGCATGCACACGTACACACACACACAGGCCTATATTCACACACACACACACACACATACATTCACACACGCACACACAGGCCTACACACACACACACACACACACACACACGAGACATAAACATGCACACACACATCCATGAGACACATGCATGCACACACAGGCCTACAAGCGCGCACACACACATTCGCCAAAATCACAAATATGCATGTATACACACAGAAACTGACACACACACAGAAACCATCAACTGAGTTGATGTGAGTGGAGTTGTGCAGAATCTGCAGAAACAGCCCAGATTCTGACTCCGGCAAGGGGAGGAGGCGGTGGGTGGGGGATGGATATTGGCGGAGACCCGCTGGGGCGGCTGTTAGCTGAAGCTAGCACTCGCTGTCAAACATGTGTCATCTCCACACACGCCCTGTCTCTGCTTGTTTTATTATACAAGGACATCACCTTTCCCCGCGCAATCCGGGGGAACGGGCTGCGGTCCCCGGCGCAAACACGTCAAACCCACCCTGAACAAATCCACACAGAAGACCCACTGTGCTCCGCGTCGACCCGCCTTCAACCTGATGCCCAAGGAAAATAAATGTACACGTCCAGCGTTCCTGGCGTCATTAGTGCAGAGCTATCAGCGGGCGTTTCATGGTAGGTACTGACGGACAGGCAGGGCTGGAA
This sequence comes from Bathygadus melanobranchus, assembly GCA_900302375.1. Taxonomy (NCBI): domain Eukaryota; kingdom Metazoa; phylum Chordata; class Actinopteri; order Gadiformes; family Macrouridae; genus Bathygadus; species Bathygadus melanobranchus. The sequence goes on along the minus strand of OMKP01085355.1, from coordinate 8,553 downwards.
ACACAGAGAGAGGGTAGACTGCAGAGTGGCGGACCAGAGGTTGGTGGAGGGATCGCTTTAACAGAGGGGTCAAAGGGATTGCTGGAGGAAAGGTTACATCTATTGGAAATGGAGTCCACGGGGTTCATTTTGGTTTGATGCCTTTGCTCACGGGTACTAAAGCCCCACTATAACTTCCTTGAACAAATAATATATCCTTTGAGGAAGTTACAAACCAGGCAAGGTGTTACGTTAATCCACCCACCCACAGCTGTTCAACCATTAGTTTTGGTCACATGCTGAAAAGCCAATGATATATCGGCCCGGGCCGTTTCTATTATAAGCTTCAATGTGTCGAAATGAGATGATGATTTGTCATACCATTGTGTACATTGGGTCTTTTATTCAGCTTTTATTACTGTCACTCAATAGGGTACCAGAGACACGAAGGGTTCCTCGGCAATTACACTTGCTCAAAAAATATGTTCAGGTATTTCAGGACGAGTAAGTTGGGGACAAAAAGTACCATGAATGAATAAATTCCAGATCACACACACACACACACATCCACTATATTCTTCGTCACCGTCCTCCACCTCCCTGCTCTTAATCAGATTATTTCACTCAGCTACGAGTCACTGCCTTTCCCACTCGTTAGGAGGGGATTTCAGGACACAATCCAGATTTCAGACCGGGCCCAGCGAACCTCTGAGAGTCCTGGTTTACAGTGGAAATGATTTAATCATCATAGAGGTGCTTTACTGCGCCATGGCTTACACACAAACACAGGAAGATCTACACACGGATGTGCATGTAACTCACGTGCGTCATCGCAGATTAACGGTCATAGACTCCCTTGGAAGTAAACATGCTCACACACACACAGTGTTTTTTTTCTATGAAATCTTGCATACAAGAGGAAGACCACATGCGAAGCATGAACACAGTAATCTGCTCAAGGCTTATGCTGATCCCCAACATCTCCTCCTCAGTCCCCACAGAGGAGCTCATCTGTGGGGACCGGGGTTATGGTAAGATGCGGAGGTTGGAAGGGACTGGAGGGACGACAGGTGGAGCCAACTCACTCAGTTCCTGGACTGACCTGAGACCTGAGAATAATTCCAGAGCTGTTCCTCTGTCTGTATCCAACGCACGCTGGGGTGTACGGTATTCATAGATATCTTGGGTGGTTGCATCACAGTCTGCTTTAACTCTCTAACTTTGTGTAACAGAGTGCTTTACAATATCTGTTTGACTGTTCTGGTTGCTTAAACGTTAGGTTACTCAACTTACATGGAGAATAAATCCCGTGATATATGGCTTTTGATACATTCATTCAGCAGGGTGGTCCCGGTGGGAAGCATTTGAAGAAAGACGGTAATTAAGAATGAAAGAAATAAAGTCGTGTAAAGTCTCTCCTCTGCCGTTTTGTCTACCGTGTTGTCAAAGCTCCAGACACGTTGTCACGCTTGTCATTTATAGCTCCCATCACAGCCATGACCTTCACCTCACACAATCACTCGCACACGGTTTTAGTGGGTGTGTGTGTGTGCATGCGCGCCGTGTCAGAATTTTTGACAGCATCAGAGTAGAGGACAGACCTCATCAAAGTTGAGGTAACTGATGGATGAGAAACAGAGAAAGAGACCACAGCTCCACCTAGAGGCCACCGAGAGAAGTGAAGTCAAACGCTGGCAACGTCGTGAGATGACCATGGCCAGCTCCAAGTGACAATCAAAAGAAGCAATGATGGAATTATAGCTTGCTAATAATATTCCACTTCTAACGACAAACCAGCATTTGCTTAGTTGTGAATGAACATATTATATACATTTAAAATAATGCTATACCCAAACTTAAACCTTATTGTCTAACCTCAAACTCAAGCGTATGAACCTAGTATCTAAATAGTAAAACATTGAATCTAAGAAATATGAACCATGACCTAGAAGAGAAACTTGCTGTGCTGTCAAGCTGCAGTTGTAGGCCTATGTCATAGCCTGGAGAGATCTTTTGTAGAACAATATCTAGGGTAAGAAATACATCACCCAGAGGAGGTTCAGGTGGCGCCGCCGCAGAACAGAAATAGATTCGTGTAAGAGAGACAAGAGACAAACCTGAAAGCGTGGAAGTGACATTAAAAAGGGAACGCGAAAATAAGCTAAACAGAGAGAGACAGAGTGTGTCGTAGAGGTCTATTCTATCAGACCCTGATTGCTCCACCACCCTCTACCCCCTCCACCTCTCCTCCCTGCCCTGATGAAGTCAGACAGACAGACACTGATGTGGCACAATGAAACACAGCTCCAAATCACCCAGACTGTGTGTGTGTGTGTGTTTGCGCACGCGTGTGTGCATCCAGTTGTGCGCCGGTGTGTGTGTGTGCAACAATTTGTCACATCAAGCCCAGTTTGTTCACGACGTGAATCACATGCACGCGTGGATGTGCGAAAACGGAACAACGGCTTCATGCGTGTTTGCCGCCTCGTCATATGTCGCTTCATTGGTGAACATATGCCCCATCGTGTGCGCATGAGCGGTCAATGGATGAGTGTGTGTGTGTGTGTGTGTGTGAAGAGGATCATGTGTACAAGGTGTACAGATGCGTGTCTGGGTGCAGTTGTGTAACATGAGACAAAGAAGAGATATTTGATGTGTTTGAATGTGATGCATCGGCCACTGCGTGTGTGCGCTAGTTTGTGAATAATGAGTTGTCCCTTAACTGTCACATCAATCATAATGAACCACGCAAGGACACACACGCACGCACGCACGCACACACACACGCACGCACACACACACACACAAACACTTCACACGGCAGAGCCAGAAATGGTTACCCAGCTGAGAGATGAACACAGTTGTTGAACGCAACTTTGAAGATGATGCAACATGATGGACAACGAGGCCTCATCTAAAAAAAACCCAGAATTTTATGTTTTTTTAAAGGCTCACTGGCTAATGCTGTTAGCCAGTGGAAAATCACAAAACAGACAGCGTTATTATAAGGGAGCAAAGAAGAGGTAGAATATTACAAGGGATCGTTCAAATAATCTAATATTTCTATGGACATAGGCCTATCCCTAGCACTTCCACATAAACATATGTATATACGTATATACATACATATAGGCCTATAATAATAAGGTACATGAATTACAATATCTTAATTACTTTAATGGACAGACAAAGAGACGCACACGACGCACGGCACAGATACCTTTGGCTGGTATAGTTTACCCTCTGTCAAGCAGCGTACTTGGTTTTATAGTGTTTGTAACGTATGTAATCCTTAATGTACCACCAAAGTACAATTCATAGTTGTTGATAAAATTGTTTTTGGGAAAAGGTAATTTTTTAGTAATAACATTTTCTCTTTTTCTCTCGTCTACTTTCTCTCATTTTATCTGTAGTTTGTGTGTTTCCTTTTTTCATGAACAATGTAAATTTACTGACTGCGCTGTCTTCTCCTTCTGGAGAGCCATTTCGTTACTGAGTAAATAGCGCCATCTGCTGACCAATGACAAATATGACACAACCTTGGGTGAACCCAAAGGAGTGTTCCAAAATGTCTACACCTTTAAGCCTTCGAAGGGGTCTGCATAAATATTAAATGCAATTCATGGAGAAGATATAACCTTTGAACTAATATTAAGTGTGCCCTGCTGTTAGAACAACGTTCTGCATATAGCCCTAATGTAGGCTATATTGTGTCAAACACGTCATGGCATAGTCTTCTAGTCACAATCTCAACAAGGAAATGTGAAAACTAGGAGTGACAACAGAATGTGAATAATCTGTACTATTTTGACACATAATCTGTACACCACCATAGCCATTTCTTTTTGTGTGTGTGTGTTTGAGATATTTGCTCATATTTATTTAACTTATGCAGAAACTTGACATTGACTCAACAGGTTTCTTCTGCCGCTGAGAAGCATTTGATATCAATTGTAATGTAATAGCATGCCAAATGCAATACCATGGTTGTATGTATTTTTATGTTTTTATGTTTTTATGTTTGAGTACATTTACATTTAGAGCATTTGGCAGACGCTTTTATCCAAAGCGACTTACAAAAAAAGTAACACATTTGTCGAAAGAGGGAGACAACAATATATCGCTGAAGGTAGACTGCAATTAGAATAGAACAAGTTACAAGCATCCTGGTTGCCAGGTCAATAGAGCAAGAGTAACGAATGGCAGTGTGTGTAGATCACATTTTGAAATGTATGCAAATCTTTCGAAACATTAAAACCACCAAAACATGTATATACACACACACACACACACACACACACACACAGTAATGACGTCAATCGAGTCATGTTTACAAGCCTTACCAGTGCCGGAAATGCTTCCCAGCTTAACAATATAAGAATACATGTGGATAGCACGCAGGCGCAGAGACAGACACAGAGCTTCGTCGATCCACCCTGTAGATGTCTACACAACTGACTTCACTGGATCAGGTTTGTCTCGGGACTGCGCAGCACTCGGCTAAAGCTTGTTTCACACGTGCACCCAAGTACAGCGAGTATTTTAGTAGTTGATGTGAAGAAACGGGATCGAGGAGGCTTTTTAAGAAAAAATCCGATTTTCTTGTTTCCCTCGGTTAGGGTGAGTTTGTGCAACATAGTGGCTTTTGTTACATACCTTGGCAAGTCCGCGAACTGCAATGGCCACATGAGTGCTCGCACACTCCAGTTAGCATGCATGTAATTGCGTTTCTTGTGCAATGTTGCGTACCGAGGCTGTCGGAATAACCGTGTGTGTATTATTGTTTATTATTGATTCGATCGTGACACGTGTCGTAAATGAGGCCTGCTTTCGTACCCGTCGACCCAGTTGTGTTCTTACATTTACATTTAGAGCATTTGGCAGACGCTTTTATCCAAAGCGACTTACCATGTGTCTTTCCATTGTAGTGACCGTAGGACCGTGACATAAAGCACACATAAACCATGGCTTTCAAACTGTACCGACGAATACATAACAATGTGCAATAATAAAAATAATTGGCGGTGAACAATACCGCCAATTATTTTGTACTTCCCGCCCTTGTACTTCCACGACCCACAGGCGTGACGTTTACGCGCCTTTCTACCATTACCCGCCCTACGACATATTGCACATATGAGCAATTGTTTAATTATTGTTGAATGTCCTCGTTACCCTTCAGGTGACACCAGGAAGCTCATACCTGGCGTTCCCTTTGGTGTCCCATCACCTCTAGCCATAGTCACTTGTGCACTTTTGGTGTGTGCGCGTGCGTGTTTGTTTGTGGTGTGTATATCGTGTGCTTAGCATGAGATCACCTTTGGTGTGCGTGTGTGCTATGCTTAGCATGAGATCACCTTGTATTGCGACCATTAAATCCGGTAGATTTATACTGACTCTTATGGTCAAGCCAGTTGCGGTGGTGCTACAATCAGAATCATGTTTATTGCCAAGTACGTTTACACATGCAAGGAATTTGTCCTTGTCTGATGGTGCATACACATAGGTCAAAAATGTCAAATTTAAAAAAAGCATAACCTATATCTATCTTTGGTTGTCCAGTGTTTCGTATGCCACAATGAAGTACATCTTGGTCACTGGAGGTGTTATATCGGGCATCGGTAAAGGAATCATTGCCAGCAGCGTGGGGACAATACTGAAGTCCTGTGGGCTACGCGTCACTGCCATCAAAATCGACCCGTACATCAACATCGACGCTGGAACCTTCTCACCGTATGAACATGGTGAGTGGTGGTCGTAACTTGTGTGCATTCCAGCTTCAACCAGCATTCCCCTATTGGGACTAATAGTCTAGTGGTCAGGGTGGTTTTTATTGACTACCATCCTAAAGGTTCTGGGTTCTGAACCCCATCCAAAATAATCCATTAATCCATCCACAGCCTTGACGAAGATGCCTTGTCCCTACCTGCACATAGCAGAAGCTTGTGCTCAATGGTATTAAACTGGTTTGTGTGTTGGCCGTGCGCTTGGCAGGCGAGGTGTTTGTGCTGGACGACGGGGGCGAGGTGGACCTGGACCTGGGGAACTACGAGCGCTTCCTGGACATCCGGCTGACCCGGGACAACAACCTGACCACCGGGAAGATCTACCAGTCGGTCATCAACAAGGAGAGGAGGGGAGACTACCTGGGCAAGACGGTGCAAGGTGAGGAGTCCTGAATCCCAGGTACTTTCCGCCGGTGGTCGTAGGCTGTTGTCGGATGCCGGGGTTTTTTTGTTTGGCGGCCGTGTCGAATCGGCGTTGGGTGTTGGTGTTTGCTGGGACAAGTCTTATTCATGTCTTATTACAGCCAAGCTAACTACGAAAGCAGAAACCCACGCAGTACAGCCCAGCTTCATCGTGAATCCATCTATCACATGGTTTTCCAGCAGATGATGGATTTCGTGTGTGTGAATAATTTTTCTGGTCTTATGTTTGACCTACCTCCATGTCTTATGCGTTACATTAACGTAGTTTCTACTAAATGTGTTACTTTAACGCACTCTCCTCTTCTCTGTTCTACTTCCTTATTTCACTGTATTTATTGTTTGCACCAATAGACCATAGAATAGGCCACATTCCTTGTGATGTGAAAATGACTTGCCAATAAACCTATTTCTGATTCTGATTCTGATGTCTTCCCTCCCCAGTGGTGCCCCACATCACAGACGCCATCCAGGAGTGGGTGATGAGGCAGGCCAAGGTGTCTGTGGACGGAGACGGTGTGGAGCCCCAAGTCTGTGTGATAGAGGTAGGGACAAGTCTGCATGCCCTGCAAACTGGTCGCCCTTCAGCGACAAGCGCCGTTTGTTAGCGAACGACCAGGTCATTCACGTGAATCGTGTAGAGCTGGAGAGTTTTGTTTAAACATGGGGAGGGGAGAAGGGGTAGTCCCTTCCCAGTCGGCTACTTTTCAAAATGACATTTTGTCTACTATCTCGTAATTTGTGTGTGCGCTCAAATCTATTTGTGAGGCAGCGCTTCCACTTCTTGTTCCACTTTTGACTATACTAAATGTAGAATCTACTGCCTCTATTGGTTCTGGAGAGTTTTCCAATAGCTGAATGTCTATAAAGGTTTTGAGTTTCCTGGTTTAAGATGTTAATTATTTTTATTTGATTCGATTTATTAGTTAATCTTGTACCTCAAGCCTAGCAAGAACGAAGAGCCTGCAAATAACTGCCATAATACTAATATTCATACCAATACAAAGCGTTATATTTCCTAAATTAATACAATTATTTTAAAATGAGGACCTCTAAACTATAAATGTAACCTGCTGTCAGGTCTGGGTGATAGAGGTAGAGACAGGTCTGTGTGATAGAGGTAGAGACAGGTCTGTGTGATAGAGGTAGAGACAGGTCTGTGTGATAGAGGTAGAGACAGGTCTGTGTGATAGAGGTAGAGACAGGTCTGTGTGATAGAGGTAGAGATAGGTCTGTGTGATAGAGGTAGAGACAGGTCTGTGATATAGAGGTAGAGACAGGTCTGTGTGATAGAGGTGGAGGGTGCTGAATAACACATTCCGGAACGTGGTTCACTTGACTTTTGTGTTATTATTTCCTCAGAAAAACTGCCATATCCTTCATCTTACAGAATTTCCAAATTTGCAATGGGATATTTTAATCAAAATACCCAAAATACCATATTTTGAAAAATGTAATTGTCATGTAATGTAAATGGATGAATCTTCACCCTCTGGGGATAGGTGACATACCAAGTGACTGTGGGATTTGTAGTCCTGTGACATTGACGCTGGTGTTTTGTGTGTCAACAGCTGGGAGGCACCGTGGGCGACATAGAGAGCATGCCCTTCATCGAGGCCTTCAGACAGTTCCAGTTCAAGGTGAAGAGGGAGAACTTCTGCAACATCCACGTCAGCCTCGTGCCACAGGTATGCACGCACACACACACACGCAAACATACAGGTATATGCCAACAAAGGAGCTTTTCTTGTAACTTATACTTGATAAGGGGATCAGGATGACGTAGTGGTTGGGGTGTTTGACTCCCAGCCATGCCTGTAGGGGACCCTGCAGCCTGTAGGCATGCCTGAGCCTAACCTCCACCTGTCACTGGATTAAAGGGTCTGCCAAATCATTCATTGGTAACATCCTGGGGACGCCTTTCTACTATTCCTTTCTATTTCCGATCCTTATTGACCCTTCAAGTGGAGTATTTCAGAATGAATTCCAGAATTAATGAAACATTCCACCATACCAAAGTTCTCCCACGTGACCCCTCTCTTCCGTGACCTCCACTGGCTCCCTGTAACTGCTCGCATCAAGTTCAAGACTTTGGTGCTGGCCTACAAGGCTGTCAGTGGAACTGCCCCACCTACCTCTAAGCACTGGTCAAACCTCATGCCCCAACTCGAACACTCCGATCAACCACTTCAGCTGGCAGCCTGGTACCACCATCAATAAAAATAAACAAACATCGCTCCACCAAATCACAACTCTTCTCTGTCCTTGCACCACAATGGTGGAACGACCTCCCGACAGCGGTCAGGACAGCAGAATCACTGACCTGCTTCCACAAGAGGCTCAAGACCCACCTATTCAGAGTCCACTT
>OMKP01085351.1:0-17302 GCA_900302375.1 Bathygadus melanobranchus | reverse complement strand
CAAGGACTTTCTGATCAACTGTCCCCAGACTGTTAGACTAGGCCCCCACCTCTCCCCCACTCTTACACTCAGCACCGGCTCCCCACAGGGCTGTGTGTTGAGCCCCCTGCTCCCGCCCATTCCACCAACACCATTATCATGTTCGCGGACGACACGACTATGGTAGGACTTATCTCAGGAGGAGACGAGACAGCCTACAGGGATGAAGTCCAAAGACTGGCAGTGTGGTGTTCAGAGAACAATCTCATCCTGAACTCCTCAAAAACAAAATAACTCATAATAGACTTCCGGAAGAACAGTGCAGACCCCGATCTACTATACATCAACGGGGACTGTGTGGAAAGGGTCCCTGATTTCAGGTTCATGGGTACGCACATCGCTGAAGATCTCTCCTGGACTACCAACAGAACTGAACACTGCCAAACACTGACACTGATTGTTTTCGGACCTATGTGACTGTCAGTACTACAATACTCACAGTTACATTTATAGAACACTGCACAGATGTTTACATTCCAACTGCACTTTGTATGTACATATTCCAACTGCACTACTTTTCTAGTATTTCAGCCATCACTATGTACTTGCCCTTTAATTGTCACTTCAACATGTGAGATTACAATATTTCCTAAAGGCTAAATGGTACCAAACTTCTATATATGCATGCATATATTATTTACTTCCCCAGGGAGGTTTATTATAATAGCGCCTTTTTATTATTTTGATTATCGGCTGGGCTCCACAAACCAGCCTACCTCTCACACCTCCAGATTGCCCCCAACCTTGCTGGCCTGCACCACGCATCCAGCATGTAAATTACAGACTAGGCAGCAGAGCATGGTCAGCATGGTCTGCAAAAATAGAGAGACTGAGACGGAGTTTCTTTCCACAGGCCATCAGGACTGTGAACTCTGACCTCAACAGGTCCCCCACCCAGACCCACACACTTATGCACACACACACACACACACACATACACTTAGGAGCAATCACACGTAAATTATATACACATATTTTATATACACATGTATAATTTGTTATATATACATACATACATACACTGTCTTGCTGTTACTGTAAATACTAAGTTGTAAATACTGTTGGCTTTCTTATTGTAAATTGTTCGAATAGTGTGTACTGTTTGCAGTTTTGCACATCCCTGCTGAGCATTGTCACTTTCATTTCACTGCATACCCTGTGTGTGTATGTGACAAATAAAAATCTTGAATCTTGAATGCACTCGTAGAGCAAGTATTGAGGTCCACAGACCTGATTCCCAGGTGGCCAGCTGAAGTCATTGAGCGGAGCGGTCGAGCTGGGGCATGGGGTTTGACTAGTGCTTGGAGGTAGGTGGGGGCAGTTCCACTGACAGCCTTGTAGGCCAGCACCAAAGTCTTGATCTTGATGCGAGCGATTACAGGGAGCCAGTGGAGGAGCGAGTTGCAAGTAGTCGAGGCGGGTGATGACAAGTGCTTGGACCAAGATCTGTGCTGCAGTTATAATTTATAATAATTAATTTTATATCCCCACATGACTCCACTGAGTGTGGTCCTCCTGGCTAGCTCGCCAAATGACGGTGCAGATCTTCACCGTGGTCTTGATTCGCCTTGATGATTGTTGAATCATAGAGTTGAATGAATGGGGCTATATCTAACTGTAAATGTAACTATAATAAAGGATGGTTCGGAGAGTAGATAAACGTGCAAAAGCGGGTGTTTATTAAAAGAGTAAGATTAACACAGCAATGGTATTTATCGAGAGACCTTACCGGGTTCATTTCATGAAATGAACTGCCTAACATCTGGAAATACAGTGAATATGTAGACAGTTAGGGAATGCCTATGTTGAAGCAATACATTTGCACATACCTATATTGAAATTACCTATGGTAATAATGCATTGTTAAACAGACATGGCCATTTATGGACAAAATACTGATACACATGGAGATGGTTACAGGTGATTACTTATTAGGAAAATTAAAAACCCTCTCTTGTGCATTTTTCAAGGTGCAAATATGATACTTTAATTTGGAAAATCTCTTTTTATGTAATCAGTAATCCTGAACTCAAATGTCGTCAGGAATTATTAATTTAATTCGAGCAATCAAAGAATACAGTAATTTCCCTCACATTTTAAAATGGTCAATTTATATAGCGCGATCACAAGCGCTTTACATTGCCTCACATTCACCCATTCATACACCGACGGCGGTGTCAACCATGCAAGGCAACAACCAGCTCATTGGGAGCAGTTAGGGTTAGGTGTCTTGCTCAGGGACTCCTCAACAATTAGCTAGGCGGAGCCAGGGATCGAACCAGCAACCTTCACGGTTGCTGGACAACCGTCTCTACCTCCTGAGCTAGTGCCGATTTGCGTTTTTAACATTTTATTTGTAAGGGACACTGGTAACAAGTTTTATGAACAGTTATTTCCATGTATGTATGTACAGTGCCGGCTCCAGCTTTTTGGGGGCCCCAAGCACAGAATGAAGCTGGGGCAAAATAGTGCAAAATAATGAACAACAATAAGTAAGTAATGCAATTATTAAAGTGCAAAATAATGAATTGAACAAATATAAAGTGACAACCAACTTATATATAATACCATAATAACAAATAATATTATATATTATTATATTATAACTAATATAAATGAATGCAATACTGTATAAAGTGCAAGATAACTACTAATAAATAAATAATAATAACTGTAACATAATAAATACATTATTCAGTATTATTCAATAACAGATAATTCAGTGCAATGCAAGCTGATTTCAACAACGTAACTTACTGTCAAACTATTTACAAAATAACATGAATGGTATGTACAGCATAAAACACTAATAAAAAAAGAAATAAAAAAAGTCTAAAATATTGTTAAAAAAGGGCGTCTGTGTGACGCTCGTCACACAGAGCCTAGGATGGAAATATGTTAACTGAAAGATCTAATGTATCGAAAAACGAGAACCATGTGATAAAAACAATGAACTGCGGTGAAATAACGTTCCTGGAATAAGAGAAGAAGAGGCTCCGGGAGTTTCAGCCAACGGGGGGGAAGAAGAGTTGCAGCCCCTAGCAATGGGGGGCCCCACGCGCAGCGCGTTATGGGAGAGCCGGCACTGTGTATGTATTTTGTATATACACTGTGTTAACGCGTTATTTTGGAAACCGGATGTAGTCACATGTGTATCCTCTCGCCCATGCGCTAGCCCTTGAGCTTATGTTTTTTTGATGGACAAGTTCCTAGCAATTATGTTCTCGTCCGAGCAGGATGAGTTGTATTATTTAGACTGCATGGGATACCTCCTCATATTCATGGCTGCATGCACCTTCTTTGCATTGCTCTTTGAAAACCTGCCATATGGTCGATATGCTTCGAGTAAATATGGATTTCCAGTCAACGTCAAATTTGCTTGGTTCGTCCAAGAGTTACCTGCATTCATGGTGCCTCTCGGCCTGCTTTTGTGGACGTCCTCTGCAAAACCTTCACAGCTACCAAATGGATTGTTGATAGCAATGTATTTTTGTCACTATGTTCAAAGGTGGGTAATACTGTTCGAGTTTAACCGCAAGAAACTAAGAGGACGTCCGTAACCTCTACAGTCACAATTCCCACCGTTGAGTGCCCTATTAATGAAAATATGTCTTATCTGCTTGCGTTTAATGGCGATACATTCACCAATATTGCACCTGTACGAACAGCTTGTGTTATCCTCTTTGTATCAGCATGACGTTGGTTTCCCAAAAGTCAACGTCATGTCAGTGTCACGTATGAGCAGCTTTCTATTAATAAACTGATGTGTTCACAGATTTCCATTTTTGAACGCTTCAGACTTTACTGACAACGTTGCTCATATAACACACGTAGATTTTTGGGAAACCAAAGGCATGTCGATACAAAGAGGATATGTCGGCATTGCCATTAAATGCAAGCAGATAATTATATTTTCATGAATCGGGCACTCTACGTAGGGAATTGCAACTAAGAGGAGTCGCTTGCGGCTAGTTTAAGATATGACATTTTCACTCTCACCTCTTACCTATGATTCACTCCCTGGACCGTGTATTTAAGAATTGGAATAATGGGCGACTAATGCAATATTACAAGAATTGTGTTAATTCATTACATTTTATTTATTCATTACAGTTATATTTCATTTTCATAATGTACTGCTGTTGCATCACATGTTCTCCGCTCCATTCCAGATCCCTTGTTTATCCCTTTTTAATTAGAGGTGGTAAACCTACACCGGTTGTCTCGTTTGCCCTAGCCTTTGTATTCTGCATCTATAATGGCTACATGCAGATCAGATATTTGAGCCATTATGCTGAGTACCCCGCAGGCTGGGTTACACACCCATGCTTTATCATAGGTAGGTATAAGGTGGCAGCTGCATCACATGACACATCTTTTTTAATCTCTTTAATTGCATTTGTACAACATGCGATTGAACAAAATATGCTTGCTTTATGCAAATGTATGTATATTTATTACATTTACATTTAGAGCATTTGGCAGATGCTTTTATCCAAAGTGACTTACAAAAAAGTAACACATTTGTCGAAAGAGGGAGACAATATATCGCTGAAGGTAGAGTGCAATTAGAACAACAAGTTACAAGCATTCCTGTTTGCCAGGTCAATAGGACAAGTTTACAAGCTTACTGTTGCTAGGTTGGCTCCTTACTGTACAACAGCAGGTAGCCAGGATAAGATGCTACACAAGCTAAGTTATATTTCAAGTGCCGGGACATACCAGCGTACAAGATCCTACAAAGAGCCAAGACATACAAATATGGAAGTGCAAAGGATCCAGGAGGGGTGGGGTTCAAGTATTGATCCTGTAGGAGGGAGAGGGTTGGGGAGGAAAGGTTGGCAGGAGGTGAAGCTATTCAGAGTCCAAGTGGACTCTGGATAGATGGGTCTTGCTAATTATGTCCCAAAAATCTTCTAAGCAATTGCAATTTCAGTAATACTACAAGAGTTTACTCATGTAGTATTAGCGAAACCGAACCACAGCACGCTCAACATTACGGTCTGGCATTTATAGCTTGAAGACAAGGATCACAATGAATTATTTCGCGCCGCATGGTGTAACGTGCCAACCAGTAGATTGGCAGTACTCATATTTGCTAGGTTAATAGAACAAGTTTCAAGCTTTCATAACTGCTAGGTTGAGCTGTTTACCAGCAAGAACACTGTAGCATGCCTTGTGTTCAACCTACTGAAGTTCTCCCACGTGACCCCCTCTTCCTGACCTCCACTGGCTCCCTGTAATTGCTCGTATCAAGTTCAAGACTTTGGTGCTGGCCTACAAGGCTATCAGTGGAACTGCCCCCACCTACCTCCAAGCACTGGTCAAACCCCATGCCCAACTGGAGCACTCCGCTCAACGACTTCAGCTGGCCGCCTGGTACTGGTCCCTTCCAGGCGGCCAGCCTGGAAGGGACCGTAAACTTGTGCTCAACAAATGTCATCAAACTTCGACAACCCTCGTCTTCATTAAAGCTGACGGGAAGCATTTGTTTCGCTATCAGTTCCACACAGAATTTTTACTTCTGTGTGTGTGTCATTTAGAGAATAGGTTTTGTCCCCTGTGGCCGAAATGTATCGAAAGAAAGTATCCACAGATACTTTGTGAATACCTAATTAAACAATAATGTGCTATTACACTATGACATCATTGTTATTATTACGGCTGATAGACTTTGGGGTTGATATGGATGATTACAGATTAAATCTAATAATCAAAGACGAGATGGTACTTTATTGTAAGTAGGGCTGGGCGATATGGCCAAAATCTTCTATCCTGATATAGGTAATTTAATATCTAACAATATATCAAGATATAGTGTGTTTTTGGTAATTCAATAAATAAAGTCTATATAAAATGACCACATTGTAAAGCCTATTTCTGTATAAACAGTACGATTTTTGATCAATAATCATCAATAACCATCAGTGATTTATTGTTGTTTCACTCTTTCGACAAATGTAGTTATTGTAATTTGCTTTGGATAAAAGCATCTGCCAAATGCCCTAAATGGATATAATGGTTAAGTCAGTGGTTAAGGTAAATAATAGAACAGCTATTAATTGGACATATTAATAAATACATATGCACTTAATCTATTAAAGATTGTACATAATCCACAAATTTGATTTTATTACTCTTCTGTGTCAAGATGAATGCTGAAGTCCAGTTGACAACCTCTTTTCCAGAATAATCATTTGTTGGTTTCTAGGATCTGCTCTGTGGCTGGTTGGCTGGCTGGTCAATGTTCACTCTGACCACATCCTACGGAACTTAAGAAAGCCGGGAGAGACTGGTTACAAGATCCCCAGAGGTGAGACTGGCTGGTCAAATGGAGAAGGATGAAGGTTCAAATATCATGTTTTCTTGGTATGAATTACAGGAGAGCCAGGGGGAGCTGAACTCCCTTAGCTGAATGAGACCTGAGCTTGTTTGGGTGGGTCTCTTTAAAACAGGATTATTGACACATTTGGCGATTTTCCATTGGCACTTTTAGCCACACCAAGTCAAACCATGCTATGCTGATTTGCATTACCATTCCCAGTTTAAATGTGCCAAGTTGTGCTGAGCCGCACCCGAGATCGACCATCTCCAGAGTCGGGCCAAATTGTGCCAGACCCACCTCCAAGCGGGTTGTGTTGACATCAGATATAGAATGTTAAACAGTCTGAATTACAGAGATCTGATGTGGGGAACTAAAGACGTGATCATTCATATAAGTCCCATGTGTGTAGCAGCGTGTACCTTCCCAGGAGACGGGCACCATCAGTAGAAGTAGAATTGCGTAAAGTACTTGCAAAGTAACCTGCCCTAAACAATAGCCTAACTAAAACGCAAGCTCTACAGTAATAGTAGAGGAACTAAGGCCCCTACAATAACTGTCTGTGAACATCCAGTCCAAATCTGGGGACATTTAGAGATACATGTGATAAGGCAGATGCTGTCCCTTTTGGAGAAGCCTACATTTTCATGAATTTCGGTTTTGGGGAGGATCCAAACATGAACCCCAAAAAAAGAATGTATCCATATTAATCCATTTCATAAACTAGACATATTAAAGTTATGACAAAACATGGTTGTGCTTTGTTCTACCTCGGGTAGGGGTATCTCAAAAACGAAAGCCTTTTTTGAGGATTTGTTCCTCTACTATAAAAGCCGATAAAAAAAACGGCATTGCCAGTGCAGCTCCATTGTGAATGTAATGCACATAGCACAAACCGGTTTATTCAACATCATCCACTTGTGTCCTGCTGTTGGGGAGCCCCGAAAAGCCACTTTATGTGGCATGTAGCAAGTGCCATTGCTATACTGACTTTTGCTATATGTACATTGACTACAAAATGATGCACTTTGAAGTGTGCCCCTGCCCGTTCGAAACAGGCTGATTGCGTGGCCTCCAGTATTACTGCTGCTTGTAGCTTTCTCACCCAAAAAAACAGTCCTCAGCAATACACGTGTCAGTGCAGTGCACATTCTGTGCCTGCTCCGTACCTGTTCAGAACGGGCCGATTTGCTTGCAGCTTTCTTGAGAACCGGCGAGAACAGACCTTCAAGTGGGTAGACCTGTTGTAACTGGGCTGACACGCCGAGTCGAGCCAAGCCAACCATGTGTATGGAAAAGCGCTAATTGACACATTTCTGTGTGTATCAAACTATACTCTATCAAATATAACTAATCTTTTGGTCATGCATGTGGCACTGTATGGCCGAGGTGCAGCCAAGTGATAAAAAGCAATTTAAAATAGTTAGTCTCTGGTATTAATGTGTCCCTGTTGGCACATTGGAATCTGGATCTTTAGTAAGTATATATAGTATATATGACTAATTAACAAAATTAAAAAGTTAATGTGTTTTACTTAATGGATAAGTCTGTGGTTTTGCAGATCACATTGCATTATACATACTGAAGGGAAAGATTGAAAAATGTATTAACTTCTGTAATGTGGCCAATTGTGCTTAACAGGAAAATCAAGTGTGGAGAATTGATCAGTTGCAGGCCCTTTATTTGTTTATCCTCATCCATAGGTGGTGTGTTTGAGTATGTCTCCGGAGCAAACTTCCTAGGCGAGATAATGGAGTGGGCAGGGTTTGCTCTGGCTGGTCAATCAGTTCACAGTACATCCTTTTCCCTCTTTACCCTGGTGGTCCTCGCCAATAGAGCTGTAGCCCACCACAGGTGAGTTAAACCCTAAAACACTGAGCCAAACAGTTTTTTATGTATATACTTTTTTTTTGTAGTTTTTACATTTTGTACCTTATATAAAAGAAAACAAATCTCCAAAAAAACTAAACTCTTTCTTTCTTCTCTCTCAGGTGGTACCTCAGTAAATTTGAAGACTATCCTAAATCTAGAAAGGCCCTGATACCCTTTGTGTTCTAAACAAACAGGTAATGGAAACTTGCACCAGGTCTACCTTTCAACACTATTCTAACCCGTCTTAAGGATAGCCATTACATAAGTGATAATGTCCACAATTAACCCAAAATATTTCTCACCAGAAAATGGAAAAATGCTATATATGAAATGCTATATATATGAATACTACCATAGGGCAAGGCTCCATTAACTGCCTCACAGTAGAGAATGATGGCGTCACGATGGCCAACCCAGCAGTTGGAGTTTTAAAGGAGGAGGAGTCCGGATGTCAGGAAACCCAGTGGATTCATTTACAGTGTTAAACCCTGGCAGCCAGCAGCCTGCAGTAGCTGCATGAACTACCAAACACAGGAACCCAATGATCAGCAGTTGCACCCATATATACCAATATTTACTAATAATATAAGATATTGCAATTCAGTTATGATACTAGATGGCAAAATTACAAAAGTTTGAGTTTAAAACCCAAAGTGACAACATGTACAGTATAAAAACCTGACTAAACAGTTCAACAACTCCCTTCAACCCCCCTCACTATTGGTGAGTTGAACCCTCCCGGAACGTTTATCAGGTGAAAGAAGCCCTTGGGATATATTTTGCCTGAACACCCTGGGAAGAGTAAAAAACACAGCAAAGTAAGATTTCAAGGTTTGCATTGTTCTTTATCTCTATTCGCACCAATGCAAATTGTACATGTTTGGAGTCTGTTAACTCTCCATCTTCCACAGGTCAGGCCGTCACCCAATCCTATTGTCGACCCCGCTGCAACTCCAAAATATCAAAGTACTGTAGAAATATAATCAATATTGCCAATAAAGAGGCTGCTATCATAGACTAGTGTAGTCGTCTGTGTTACTTTGCAGTGCCACTAGATTACCACTTACACTCACAGATCTATAAAAGGGTAACAGAGTGGACCTCCATTACAGATGGCAAGGGATGGTTGGCAGTGGATTTATAAAGCATGTAGTGCTGTACTGTTCATAAACCTCTGTATTTTTCAGAGCCTATCTGCATACTGTCCCCTTTACTGAACCTTTAGGAGATTACTGCCTGCCTCTAAATTATTCCATCATGAATGCTGCAGTTGGGGTGTTGGTCATGTGGGGGGTCGTGTGTGGGGGGGTACTATTGAAATGCCATGGAAAGAGCATTATGTCAATTTGGACCCTGTCGTCATTGGGAATTACTGATTTAAATGTACGATGTGTTCATTGGTCAGTAAAGTCTCAGTACTGCACTGTATCCCCCAACCTCACCATCCCCCTATATATGTCTTTCCCTGTAGCAAAGACAATGGGTACCCGGTGTTGGAGGGGAACCTGATCTGGAGATCCCTACACGACCATCGGGTGTGCCACAACAGGAGAGGAAAATTAACCAGTGATGGCACACAGTCCTCAAGAACCTATTCAGGCCTGAAATGAGAAGAATGGTTTGTTGCCTCACACTCTCAGGGGAACAAATGAAGCAAAGAGAGACAGAAATAAGAGTGGAGGAGGTGATGGTGGACCTCAGAGTATTAAAGGAATACTCACTTTTTGGGAAATACTTTACACTTACCTATAGTCAAATGGAAAATATCCAGTGCTAGGTTCGAGTTTGAATTTGTTAAACTCAAAATGTAGCTCTAAAACAATCAACATTCAATCTCACCTGCTTTCATTGATTTTGGCTAACTTGGTCAAATGCTAACGGTGCATCTCGTTTTACGATGGGTACATGTTAACGTGGAAATAAATTGATACGATAGTTTTTTGGTGTGTGTGTGAGAAGTGTGTTCGGTGGCTCTCACCTTAAATGTACGTTGTACTTTATTAATTTCAGCAAAAATGTGGTCATCTGCATTCATACATTCTTAGTACCCAATCTGTTTCTCATCCCTGTAGCAGAGACCTAGACCCACAGCTCTGTAAGCATAAATTGCATTAGTTCTGTGGGTGACCATAGTATATTGCATGGTTAGTACAAGATGCTCATCCTTACCTAATGCTATTCAGCTTTCTTTAAAATGAAGTGACACCGTATGCAACACACCCACGAGCTAGGTGGGAGTTGATATTTAAGTGTAAATGTAGATTTCCTTAATATATGGGGTAAATATTTGGAACGTGCTGCACGTACATCAGCCTATTTACTATTCCGCTACATCTGGTCACACATGGTCTCCCCACTCTAAAATATGAGCCTCCGTTTATTCTAGACCTAGGTGTTATGTTGACATTGTGTCTTTCCCTCAGTATGGAGCCTCATTTTCTGTCTAACCCTAACCCTAACCCTTCTCTTACTACCTTGTGTGGGCGTGCGCGTGTTCAGTCAGTCAAGACCAATAACAAAGGTGAAACGCTGCTGTGAAACACACATTAATGTTGGTTGTCGTATGCAAGAATGCAGCGCTATGCAAACCCTGATTAATTTAAACTAAAGCAATACGCTGTTCAATATATGAACCTCATGTGAGAGGATGTTTTCATTCTTTGCGTGTGGAAGTGCACGGCCATGTGTCTGGCTCCCCAGATGTGTTGAAAGAGAGTTGTGCGCTCGCTGACACGCATGACGAGGAGTGGGGGGTGACTGTGTCACATGCTGCACGTGAGTGGGGGGTTGGCGTGGGAATTGTAGGCATTATGCAAGAAGATTGTGGCTGCCCCCACAGCTTTGGAGCATCAAAGATCTTAATGGGGTAGAATAATCATTACAATTACCCCATGCTTTGTAAAGCAACTCGCATTTTAAAATGAGCTATGTTGTGTCATGTGGCGCAAACCTAACACATTAAAGGTGAAGGAATCCATCTACATTTACATACCTGCATATTTTCAATTGCCGGATGTTATCAAGGGGCGACGCTATTTGTCAGCATCGTATGTCTATCAGCAGCATCTATATAACTATATTGCAAATACTTCAACTTATGTAGTAAAGTATGAATACCAATGTGTGCTATGCTCTTGGGTCCTGTTGTATTTCGGCATAGGAGTTTTATTTTATTTTGAAGTGGACGTAATTTTGGAAATAAGTAAACTAATTAGCCGATTTAAAAAATAATAATTGCACATAATACGTCTTCTCCAGAGAAGAGAGCTAGTAGTGAAATGTGGAGGAGAGGGTGGTGGCGGACGGGGGTGTGTTCACGGAGATAATTTAAAAATTCCATTCAGTACACATGCGCATCGATTTGAAGAGAATACGCCATATTGGATTCCCGTAGGAATCTACTAGCCTTATTTCAGCTAGCGGTGTAAAGGACCAATTTATCAATGGTCCTTAAACGGTTTAATGTTTAGTGCTAATTTTTTCCTAACCTAGGTATCTTAATATTTCCCTGGTCGTCGCGTAACTGTAACGGTCAGGCTTTTTTAGTTACTCGGAGGGGCTACCTACAAGAAGTTGAATGGATTCGAGGGTAGCTTGGATTCAGCCCGAACAGAAAGGACCTGCGAACGCCTTATGGATGCACGTCTGGGAGACTTCTCAGAGAGTACGGACGCACTCCGGCCAGCATCACAATGAGAAACACAGTCAGTGTGTGAACTACCCTGCATTGGATGTTTTTAAAAATGTTGCGGCCGTGGTATCAAGTAATAGCATTTGCAGCAGCAACGGTAATGTTACTGCTAGTCTGAGCAACAGCCACCGTAGCATCATGAACGGCACTAGTATAAATGGCACTGCAATTTCTTCCATGGGAATGGCGGTATCAAATGAGAACGTACAGAACTCTTTGACCCCGGCGAACGCAAATGGCATCGGTGTCACGGTTGATTTAGGTGAGGGGAAAATGTCCCAAACGACGGGACCTATTTCCTCATCTTTGCAGGAATCTGGAACGGACGGTCTCTCTTCGAAGTGCTCATTAGACAGGACTTTTAATGCAAACGTAACGGGGAATATAAATAAAAACGCTGGCAGTGCCAATTTTATCTTTAACTTCAGTGACAGCATGCACAATAATGTTAACCATTATCATCGCCACCTTCAGGAGCATCCACCTTTCAATGTTCAACCAATTTGTGTAAAGGGTCACCAGATTCCCCCCTCCATACCTCTAAATCACCACAATCACCATCCAGGCCGACGGAAAAGTGACAATAAGGCGAGCACTTATGGGATGAATTACTTTCTTTCAAACTGCACTAATGGTAATTATGCCATTACCTGGATGCCATGGAACACTAGGAAATACAATCCTGGACTTGTTGGGTAAGAGAATTGCTGTTATATCTTGGAATAATGGACAATTTTGCAATCTAAGAAAAGCTAACATTACCCTATATAAATCCTTGATTTTATTATAGCAATTCTTAATACGTGTTTTATTTAACTCGTGATCATTTGTTTTCATATGTTATAAAACAAGTCAGTTCTCACTGGATTCTGCATGGATAGCGGGTGAGCTATCTTTAGCTATGGCTGCTAGGACCGCTTAGCTCGATGAACGGTAGAGCTCTAGCTAACTGCTTTCCGTCTTGTCAGTGCTGTGGGGGACGTTAGCATGTAGCTTAGCACCCTGTGGTGGTCTATCCGAGGCTTGGGTAACCGTAAACTTGTGGAATGTTACATTAGGTAACGGACAAACAGAGCTGTTTATACAACTTCGGATAATCTGTAATATGCGCATAATTACATTAGTGATGGCACGTAATTAGTGATGGCACGTAAACCAACCAATGTTTTATTAACTGGTAATACAACCAGCAACCAGCCATAAAATGTTCGTACAGCGAAACCAGTTTATTCTGTATAAATCAACAAATTCCGGGCGATGCCAAATTTACAATTCTTTAATGCACATTGCACAGCGTTATGTTAATATATAGACCTACTAAAACATGTATTCTACAACATAACCATCTAAAAAAGACGCCGTTAAGCACTACATGCATTCATATTATGTATTCATATAGTCAGTTTGTCATTTCTATTGACATCTTTACACCTTTAGGGGTCCAAGAACAGGGCAATCAGTGAGGCGTCACAAATTGAGATCAGATTGTATTATCACGTTAACATTTAAATATTGGCTAGAATTATTCAATTATACTCTTATCGTTTATAATACCGACATCCTTGCAATAAATCCAAATAAGAACAAATGGTTGTGATATTTGTAATGGATTAACTTGCGCCATGGGAACATTATTCTAATTGTAATTATTGGTGCTGTTTGGAATGCCGTCCTTGTCACGAAAGCTTGTAGGTGCGTGAATAGGTGACATACACGACTGTATTATTGGATGTTACACAATTGGTTGAAGGTGCTATTACCGCCACACTCCAACATTGAAAATGCGTAAATAATTAAACGAAGTTTCATATTTATGGTAGTATGTCAGACCAATGTTCAAATAAAATATAAATATTTGGGACACGTCATACTATTTATCATTAGGCTACACAACAAAGTTCTCTCATTGTATTTTAAACCCGAAATTCCTCCCAATTATAGTTCTCCAGCCTCCAAACCAACATAAAACTGCTCAAAGTACTGAGTAATTATAATGGCTATTTTATATTGAAGCGTTTTTATAGATTTAATCAGAGAAAAAGAACACAACTCAACCAACTAATGTCTCTCTCATAATTGAAGCCTAAGATTGACAGATGTTTTTTATTGCAAGCACTTCACTTGTCATCACAATGGCTACGTATTCTATTAACATTTGCAACCCTTGCATGGAGTGGAAAACGAATAGTAGACCTTGTATGCTAATGCAGACTTGACTGTTTTAGCGTGTTGATTTATATTTTCAGTAAATAAAGTTACATTAAAGACATTATGCGACACTGAAGCCCTCCTGGTCAAGTATAGTTAACTAAGCTATTAGTTAGCCTCATGCTGGAGTGTCCTGTTAGGTAGGCGGGCCTAATACCGATGACCCTTTATGATTGGCTCTTGGTCAGTGACTACTCTGCCCTCTTACCTGGTGGTGGGCAGCGTGTTAACCGTCAAGTGGGTGTACGGCGGGCAGAGTGCACTTCCTCGAAGGTGCTGGTAATCAAATGTGACAGCCTCCCTGTCCTGTATTTCACTCTGACATCATGGCGGACATTCCTGGAGGGGGCAAAGCTGAAGGACCCGGGGTACAGGGTCTGAACAGGGGTCCACTGTTCAGAGCTGTTTGTCTGGCCCACAAATACATCTTCGCTTGTCCCCCATGTTATGTGCAACATCAAGACTAGAGAATAGTCACGTTAATTATACCCCTTTTGTTTCTACACATGCTAGCTAGCTTCCGTATCAGTTAATGCGCTCTGGTGTGACCTCAGAAATTACTTCGATTCTATGAGGAGGTCACTGCTTGTTGATGAAAGATGATGTGCTTATGGTGTCGTTAAAAGGGCACATTTCTGACTTACTGGGAAGGATAAGGCGGGATAGTGTAATGAACCGTTGCTGAACTGGTTCTCTCTCTCGATCTGTCTCTGTCTCTGTCCAGGCTCCATGAGGAGATTGTGGACTTCTACAATTTCATGTCTCCTCGACCGGAGGAGGCGGCCATGAGGAAGGAGGTGGTCAACAGGATAGAGATGGTCATCAAGGAGCTCTGGCCCACCGCTGATGTAACATGCTAATCATATTCTCACACCCTAATCTCTGATCCAGCAATCCTACTATGTTATAGCAGCACTTCTGGGGGAAGACTGCACAGAGCCTGGGCCGGAAACCAAAAGCTGCAAGGGGTGGTGTTGTACCTTGTTTCCTGTTACAGAGATATTCTACCAAAGAAAAGTAATTTGCACGAGTGGATGACGTTTTCAAAAGGAAATTTTAATAAGCATATATCAGTGGCGCCTACAGATCCACACCTCCAGCAAGAGGATTTGTTGTAAAGGAAGTGTCAAGGTTTAAGATCAACACAGTGTAGACTAGCCACTGAAGAAATACACTCATTAAAAACCCTTTCTGAAAGCTTCATCCACTTGTGAAAATTAGTTTTGTATGAAATAAGTGTAATCCGACCCTTGCAGTTTCTGATTTCTGGGCCAGGCTCTGTGCCTTCTCCCCTCAGAAGTTCTGCTATAACATAGTAGGACTGCTGGATCCGACTCACACCCAGGCACGTGCAAACATTGACGTCAACAGGGGCAACAGCCACTGCCCTTTTGCCTTATGTGAAAGTGCCCTTTTTCTGCAGTTTAAAAATAAAATAAAAACAAATTAAGCTGCTCGCAGCTTCAACAGGTATTGACAGGATACACTGCCAACTCCAGCTACTGCCAAACCCAGTGATCCCCCCCTCCCTCGCTCCCTTCCTCGCTCCCTCTCTGCCTCTCTCTCTCTCTCACTCACGCACATAAACGCCCATAATAACACCCACACGCGTGTGTGTCATTTAGTGAATAAGTTATGTACGATGTTTCACTGAATGCCGTTTTGTGTGTTTTTTGCGCCCCCTTTGACCTTGCAATGTCATTTTGAACGATCCACCAATTTTGGCACAATGACACCAAACTATTTGGAGACCTGCTTACCAGGAATACATATGTTGTCGCCAAATTTCAAAACTTTTTACCAATGAGAGGGTTATACGTGTTTACAATCCGGAATCATAATAACAATTTCCACACAAAAAATAGGTATTCACAGATACCTGCTTTCGCAGCTGCCTCTCTCTGCTACTTTTCAATGGAGAAAGTGTTCACACGACGAAACTCCTGTCACAAACAATCAACCTCGAATTGTCTCTGCCTGTGCAAGTCTGCTCAGAGTGTGCATTCGGTGCCTTCCCCATGCTCCATATATGGGCATATCATCCTGAATTACATTCTGCTAGCAAACGTTCATGTTACATTCATATACAATTTGAGTTCAGTAGCCTGCTTCAACTAAAATTTGCAAGTGCAGTTCCAGACTACACTCATCAATATTTCAACCTTATGAATTGGAACATTTTATTTGTTGCATTCAATCTGTGAAATGGCAACCAGCCCCATCAAAAGCCTTGAACTGGTGTTCATGTATTGCTGTTTGACACATCAGTATTCCAATATACAAAATTATTTTCTTGAAACAGCAGCCTATATTGCTTTAGGAGCTTGTTTGATGTTTCATTTGAATTAAATGTCAATCAAGCTGGTCATTTGATTGTTTGTCAATAATGCAAGGGCTAGGTAAGGGTTGAACTGGTTAGCAGATGGCAGTGGAGATGGACTGAAATGTTTAATTAAGCCAACTTCATGGACTGGTTAATCAATTTTAATACCAACCCCTACAGCTGTGTCAAAAAAGTAGGCACAGAACACATTTTTCAGGTGCCCTTTTCAGACCTTGTGCCCCTATGGACGTCCCTGCTCACACCCAGCTGATGGTTTTGAATAATCTGGAAGTTCCACTTTGAAACCAAATCTCTGTTTGGTGTCCTTAACATCTGAGTGCTCTCATCATCCGGAGAATCCTGTATATTAATCACAGGGCATCTAATGTCTGGCAAATGGCCAACTGCACATCACTTGAAGCTCAACCTTGACAAGACTGAGCTGCTGCTCATACTGGGGAAAGACTGCCCCCACATGGACCTACTTGTCACCATCGAGAACGTTACAGTATCTCCTTCACCGACCGTGAGAAACCTCGGCGTGGTGCTGGACAATCAGCTGTGCTGCAACCCCAACATCACTGCAGTGGCCAGATCTTGTAAAATTGCTCTCTACAACATCCGTAGTATCCGGCCCCTCCTCACATGATAAGCAGTGCAGATCTTTGTCCAAGCACTTGTCATCACCCGACCTCCACTGGCTCCCTGTAATCGCTCGTATCAAGTTCAAGACTTTGGTGCTGGCCTACAAGGCTGTCAGTGGAACTGCCCCCACCTATATCCAAACACTGGTCAAACCTCATGCCCCAGCTCAAACACTCCGCTCAACGACTTCAGCTGGCCGCCT
>OMKP01085345.1:0-12873 GCA_900302375.1 Bathygadus melanobranchus | reverse complement strand
TTCAAAAACAATACATATATATATATATATATGTACACATATACATATATATATATATATATATATATATATATATATATATATATGCGATATGGCCAAAATCTACCCCAATATAGGCATTTTATTAAGAACTTTAGCGCAAATAATAGAGCAGCTAGAACAGTGTTAAGCTCAGGAAATGACACCCCATACACTTTACTGTATGTAGCCTTTAAAAGGACTCACGGCATATCACAATGATATAATATCCATATTTGGCCCGAGCCCCAATTCATAACGCACTTACCTGGATGATGCTGAACATGTGCGGGATGAGCCGATCGACACGGACCTCCAGCAGCATGACCAGCGCCCTGCACACGTTCTTCCTCACCTCAGAGTCTTCATCTGCTGCCAGCGCAAACAGACTCTGGAAAGGACAAGCAAGGACGAGAAGAACACGGGGAAACATGTTGAGGACGATTACTTGGCAAGAGGAAGGGATGTGGATGTGTTATGTTCCCTCCCGGAGGACATAGTGGAAGTGGGGTTGACACATGGGCGGATGACATTTTGTAAAGGAACCTCATCACTTGGCTACGCAATGCGACGACATCACATAGTGGGTGAGGAGGTGTCCAGTTGGTTGCAACCTCATCGCTAAATGCCACTAAATCCTACACACTGAACCTTTAATCTTCAGTCTAATAAAATGCCATCAAGTTTGTTTCTGGCTTTGGGGAGCACCCTGGATCAGAATATAAGGAACATGAATTTTCATTGTATTTCAATGAGCTGGGTTTGTCATCATTTCCAGGGTTTTCAACTACAATAAAATGCCATGCCTGCCAGGTAGACTCACCTCTATGAAGGTGTCAATGTTGTCCATCAAGGCCTGGGCTCGGCCGATGATGAACTGGTTTACACAGGCTATGGCATGGGACCTGCAAGTAGAAGGAGGGAGAGACATACATTGATGAAAAGACGACATCAGGAGATGAACTGGCCACTACCAATGTTTCCTCGAGGTATGCAGCGACTGGATCAGACAGTATGAGTAAAACCTTCATTGTGAATCAGGCATGTATTTTATTTATGCATCACGTCCAGAGCAACAACCGCAGAGACTAGGAGGAGAGTTATTCATGAATGTGCGAGTGCGTGAATAAACATCACTGGACCTGATCTTAGGGCTGCAGTGCTTGAAGAACTGAAGGAACTTTGGGATCATGATATTCAGGGGTCTGTTCAGGGCATCACTGTCCAGCAACTCTGACGAGTCCTCGCAGATCTTCTGCAGCGCTCCGAAAGAGCCCTGTGAAACGCAGAAACATTTTGGTCAGACTAAATACAACAAGGGCCAAACCCAACATGTGCTTGTGGATTTGGGTGAACCCTGGATCAGATTAATAGGAACATGAATTTTCATTGTATTTCAATGAGCTGGGTTTGTCATCATTTCCAGGGTAGTAAAGTGAAAGTCTGTGGTGGATACTGATCATCATTCTAACGCCAAAGACCAACAATTAGCGGTTTTGAATCTGTAAACTTCACTACCGCCCCCCCCATGCCGTCCCTTAACACAACACTATACAAAGAGGCGCCAACAAGGAAGGAGAGTGTGGCAACCTCGCATGTGTTGTAGTCCTCAGAGTTGAGCAGGTTGCAGAGCTGGGGCAGCAGTTCGGGCCACGTCTGCAGCTCGCCCTTGGAGGCAATGGTGGTGATTAGGATGCCTGGACAGAGGGAGAGACGGAGGGTACCAATGAGATGGGGATTGAGAAACGGGGATACATCTTTCAGTTGGATTATGGTGTGATGAAGAAAAATGTCACTCACAGGAGAAGAAAAGACTGCCAAAATTGTCAACAACAACAACAAAATGTTGTATACATTAAGGCCGTGTTGGGAATGCTAGCCTGTCCAGTGCAACCACTGTTGGGTTCTTAATTTTTTTTTAAAACTGCAAATGAGTTATAATTTGGATGCACGTCTTTTTGGAGTGTGCAAGCCCATCACCTAGATCTGATATGGACAGTGACTAAGGTCTGTGTGTGCAGTGACCGCAGCAGCAAGGCCTCTGGACTTGACAGCATGAATACAAAATCAACTTAAGACAGTCTGAGGGGGTTTATGCATCGCCTGCAGACATAATAGCCATGGGATTCAGGAGGAGGACAACTTGGATGAAAGTCATGACTTCCAGAAAAGAGCCCTGTGCACGCACGCACACACACACACACCAATTAATCAGACCAAATACCAGAAGGTAAAAACATACTATGTGCTTGTGGATTCATGGGGACCCTGGATCAGAATAATAGGAACAAGATTTTTCATTGCATTTCAATGAGCTGGGTTTGTCATCACTTCCAGGGTACAAAAGCACAAGTCTGGCTTCTTTGCTCCGCAGCTGGCGGCATACAAAGTTAACGTTATGTGAGAAAAGTCAGCTATTCCAATGATCATGCAGAGTTTCTCTTCTTCTCAATACCGTTGCCCAACAAGGAACCAAGAGGTCCAACTACACATTAAAATGATCTATAGGGTAACTTGATTGTCGAATTAAAAACAAAAAAAAAATCACCAATGGTAGCGCGGATGAGGGGCGATGGGTCGCCGATGTTGGAGAGACATTCCTGCTTGATGAACTCTGCCACGGTGGGCGGGAAGTTCTGGTAGTGGGCCTTGACATTGTTCTTCAGAATCAGGCCGCTCAGCGATCGAGTGGGCTCATCTGGACAGACAGACACAGACAGGAAGCGTCAGGAGTGGCAGGCTGAGCCAAGATATAAGAGGTGAGTCGAGTTCATAAAACATTTAACGCAGCATCCCACTGCCTTCTTTCATCCGTTTTACAGCTCGGCTGGGACACGCCAATACAAGCGTACACACTGCCTGCATCACAATATAAGGAACAAGATGTTTCATTGCATTTCAATGAGCTGGGTTTGTCGTCATTTCCAGGGAACGGAGGATTACGCACAAGGCATTTAGTCTGCGCTGCAACCGAGCGCATACATAAAAGTAGCTGAAGCCACTTGTGAGAAAAGGCTCGGCTATGAGGCTTGTATAGGGCAGCGACCGCTGGGGTTGGGCGGTTTCAACACTGAGGTGTGCAAGCTTATGCCGGTTTAATTTCATGCTAAATGACTGTATGGGTATTTGTCATTATGAGACTTATGAGTGTTGATGTCGATGCTAAACATAACTCTTATTGCATTGGAAATACGCAAACATCTCTATTATTTTGTTTGTTGGTTTAGAAACAAAGCTCCTCTTAAGTGAGAAATTGACGGGCGGCACACTGAATTCATTGACACGTGCGTCAACCAGACGTTTGTTTTTCATGCCTTTTACATTGATTAATGTTACGCTTCGTTTACACGTTCAACACGTAGGCTACCGATTTATGCCTTCCCAACTTGTTAGTTAGGTAATTATAGTGTTATCTGGCCGCCGCCAGGAGGCGGCTCGTTCAGGCAGCGCTGCAGACATGTCGTTTGGGCCCAATATCAAGTTTGTTATAGAGCTCTCTGTGGCCCAGAAAGCATGATCACGTTTCCTGTTTATATGGTCGGTAAATGGATTGCATTTATATAGGGCTTTTATCCAAAGAGATTTACATTGCCTCACATTCAGCCATTCATACAGCGACGTCTGTGTCAACCATGCAACAGCCAGCTCGTCGGGAGCAACAGGGTGTTACGGCGTCTTGCTCGGGGACACCTCGACATTTGGCTAGCGGGAGCCGGGGATCGAACCTGCAACCTTCCGGTTGCCAGACAACCACTCTACCTGTGAGCCACTGACGCCCACATTGTTTAGTAATCAAATTACATTTCCAAACAATTGACTTCCGGCTATTGTATGCCAATGTCAACATAATTGGAATCAAAGTTGCATCTAATAATCAAATCAGAATCACAATGTGTTGCCCAGTATGTTTGCACACACAAGGAATTTGACCTGGTTCTCATTACACAATGCAACAATGAATGAAAAATGAAGATCAAATGGGGTCGCGTCCCCGTCGACACAAGGTTTATAGCTCTGGGAAACCGGAGACATCAACAAATAGTTTATGCTCCATGTTTGCTAGAAATTAGCACTGAAGAAAATACAATCCAGCTCTGCTATTGTTACTGCTTTTGTTGTGACCGGCTAGTTAACTCTTGTACCACTTGTTTGCAGTGGCGTCGTGGATCGATATACCGGTACGATTTGGCGTTTGACTAATTATCAAACCTGTCCGAAACATGTTACACCGGCCCAACGCCTCCATTTTGAAAGCATAGGAGCATTGAAATGTTAGTGATTAAATGGATATTATATTTGTAGCAATGGTTTTTTTGATTATTGTTTAGTAATTCACCATGAAAGGATTTGTCATGATGGGGAGACATTGTGTTTGAAACTAAGCTTTCATTAGCCTACGTTACAGTATATACACATTGATTTAGGATTTTCACAGTGCTACAACTTCCTCTCAATATGACAAACCCCACGATGCATTCTGATGTACTAGCCGTGGCCTACATCACCAAAGTATACAGTCCAAGAGCTGTTGGAAAACATTGCAGCTGTATATAGCCTCTTCTGACACTGCTAGAGACACTAAAAGGCTATACATAAAACTAGCATGTGACATAACAAACGCACTCAATTTCACACAGCTATACCCTGGGTACACACAGTAGGCCTACAAAGAAACACATTGTCCCAAGCTAAACAACAGTACGCAGGATGTGTGTGTCTATCTTATGTGTATACGTATAAAGAAACTGACCCACCTTCAGTTTTAAGTCGTGTGAGGACAAAAATAAGATAGTTGTTGAAGTCTGGGAATTGGTTGAGCTGTTCAAGTTTCTGGTATGGCAGTTAAGGACTAAAGAGGAAAACAGAAAAATCCAAAACATTTTAGCCATTTGGCAGAGGCTTTTATCCTAAGCGAATGCAGATACAGGTCAAGTAGCAGATAGGGGTTAGGGCGCCTAGCTCAAGAATGCCTACAGGTGGGACTCGAACCCAGCACCATTTTGGGCTGAGAGACCTCACAAGCCACTACAGTATCCAGATATACATGTGCTTTTATTAAAACCACATTGCGACAACTCTTGTAAACTAGTATTGCTAGTGACGACATAACAGATCAACTCAACGAAAGTATACATTTTATTCAGAGTAATCTTGAAAAAAGCCAATGGAGCCAGAAAAAAACATAAGTAACCTTACAAAAGCCTCATAGCCATGAAACTGAGCTTATTCACACTAGCCATGGCATGCAAACACTTCGCCAGCACTCAGACCCACTTGTTCTGCTTCTCCGATCAATCGCAGAATAATGTGTGCGTGTAAACGGTGCTGGGCAAAATGCTCACATCCTGGCGGCAGATAATGATTGTAAACAGCACGTGCGTTTGGAGACCCGGGGGTAGTAAATACAGGCCACGGTGTGGAAGGATACTTGTTGGACAGCTCTCTGTGTGGCTGTGTTCGGTGACTGGGAGTCCTTGAGAAGCTGGAGGACCTGCTGGAGTCCCTGCTCATCCGGCTGCCACTCCATCCTAGAAGACACACACCTCAACTGTCAAATAAGTCCCTTGAGAAGAACGAGTAATAAGTAGATTAATATGTCCTGCATCTATAATGGTTCTCTGGATCAGGCAGTATGAATACAAACACCATCACTGGTTTGTCAGATGTTATTTTATGCATCACTTCCAGATTGACAAAGAACATTATACTAATGACCTTGAGCCACTTCATACCAACTAAGACTTGTTTCACACAGGGCAAACGGGTTGCCTCTAGATGTCAATATAACAGCATGCCAGTGGCGTTTCTGTGCGGTGCTGAAACATAGGTAAATGCTACCTACGGGACAACTACCCTACAGCATACACGAACAAAAAAAAGAAAAACACATCTTTCCTAGATTTGAATAACAATTATGAATTATTATTGAGTTGCGTCATTATGAGGCTGTTCAGTGAAACAGCCAGCAGACGCGTGTCAATAACCATAACGGAATAGCGTGCACACCCACGCAGCCATAGCCATAAATTAATTGCCGTATAGTAAACCTAAACCCTCACCGGCCAACGGACAACATGGAGGCATCTCGGCAACAAGCTACGCGATAACGGCGGTGTGTCGTGCACATGGTGCTGCTGGGGGTCGCGGTGGTGTGGGAGACAAGAGGCCTCCGCCGAACCCACGCCGGCTGGATCGTTTTAGAGAAAGATTAAACGCGGTGCGTTAAAACGCGCGGTTTAAAAAAAAAAAACGGCCGCATGCCGACAACTACAGTATCATTTCAAAATCGGGTCGTGGCACACGAAAAAAAAAAAGTCGAGGCCATTCTGGACCGCACGACCAACAAAATCTGTGACTAGACTTAATCGCTTAATCTCCCCCCCCCCACCCGCGCACAACCAGCAGCCCCGACTAGTACAAAAAAAAGTGTTTTAAAAGCGTCGGAATTAAAGATCGCACTGACGACTCGTAATAAGAGAAAATGTGGGCTAGGGTGGGTCTCATGGATCGCGTTCGAGCAAAAGGATTGAAGACTTGGGTGGTGGGGGGATCGGTAAAGTATTGTGCGTTTCCTGGCTTGACGCCCATGCCGAGACGCCACTGGCCCGGTGCCGATCACACTTACACCGATTAGAAGCTTACCGATTGATCTTGGTTGTATTATTGGGTATACGTATGATCACACCCAAGTCGAGTGATTTTGGACGCATTGGCGAGTGTTGAACCCGACTAAACGTGTCCTTGCCCGGGCCTGTCGGGCAGGCGGATCGCCGGCTCAGCTGCTAAAACGTGTTATCACAATACAGTGTCGCGGACACAAAAATGGGACTAAAACGCTTGAATCACACACGGTAATCGACGAATGTACGAGAACACCACGGGGTTTGTTTGTTTTTTAAACACAAACGTGCCTTTGCTAGCGCTTAGGCGAGACGAACTCGCAACAGCACGTTTCCCTGGCAGCTAAGCTATCGAGCTAGCCGCGGCTTATACTGTGCTAATGCTAAGTAGCAACTTTTAAGCTAATTGTAGTCTCTTTAAAAAAAAAAAAACTCCACCAAACCCTCCAGTACGTCTAAATATCAGGTAAACAACGTCGCCTTCCTCGACTTCGCAGTAGTACATTACGTGTGTGACTAGCAAAGGACACTTTACGTACAATATCGGCTTGTCGGTTGCTCTTTCACCACGGGGCCGCTGCTCTGGCTCGTGCTGCTGCTGAGCGGATCCTCGCAACTGTTTGAAAAAACGCACATGAGGAAATGGTTCTTACTCGGCTTCCGTACTTTCTATTTTCTTTTAGGGTTTTTTTGGCAGCTACCAAACGACTTTTCGGCCCATTACCGCCACCGTCTGAGCAGGAGTGTAGATCAGGGATCCTCCTACGTATCATCGAAAGCAAACCAAAACAAATGAACCAAACTAACTAACTGTAATAAAATGAACTAAATTAAAGCACTCATCCCGATGGTTTACCAAATTGTCTTTTGAACTAATTTGTACCCTTTCTGTCTTTTGAGCTAATTTGTACCCCTTCTGTTCTCAGTGCTTCGTTTAATATTGTTCTCTGATGTCTAGATTTTGAACATGCCAACAATATATGTTCCACTGTTTCTGTCAGCTGACAATGATCATACCTCCCGTTTGGATGCTTCTTTTAAATGTACTATGTCATCTCATATGCCTCTCTATTGGGCTATATTTTACCCACACCCCCATTTCTAACACCTTTTCTCGCACCCATTCAAAACTTAGCTAAAGGCTAAAGGCCACTCACTCCCAGCCAAATATCACATAACATTAGTAATTGTTTTACATTTAGTGCTAATATTATGTGTTCCTTACAGGTCGGCCACGAGTCAAACCACGCCACGAGGGATTTCATCTGTGCCATCTCTCCTCCATATAATTTGAGCTTTATCTCTTATCTTCCTACAGGTAAAGAATAAACTCTGGGTCCTTTCTACTGAAAATCTAAATCCCCATCTCTTCAACTCCTGGCTTCCGTTGAGTGGCCATAGGTATTTCTAGATCAGTGTATAAAATATATATTTATGTATAATAACCCGGTTAATGAACTAAAAGCCGAGGGAAACTTGGATTGCCATTGCCCATTTTATGTCACAGGTTACAGGCCTAATAGTGCTGCAGCATATAGGTCCCTATAATGTGCATTATTTAATAATTCCATCACATCATTAGCATAGTCCTACAATTTAGTATCCCCATAATGAAAGGAAAGTTTGTGGAAATAAATACATTTTTGTACTGTTTAGCTGTCTTTTATAATTCTACTCCATTTCCAAAGCAAACTGTACACGTTTTACTTCACAAGTAGGTTGTAAAACTGAGCAGGCCTATTAGTTTTACTCGTATGTTTTTCATACGATATACACCAGCCACATTCGATTCATTTCTCTCTTTAATACATTTACACATTGCACGTTTATCACAGTAGTTTTCTGAGGTAAATTTGACTACATTTAAGAGGGTTTTTTTAAGCGCTTGTTTTCTTCAACGCAGAAATGTATTGGGCACTTAAGACATTCACACACTTGCAAAAAGTCAAAACAACAATGTAATCAAAAATTATAAACAGTGATACAAAAGTTACAAAACAGTCCTGCTCCCTAGTCCCTTATTTCTCAACGACAATGCAAATCCGCTGCGTTCCTGTCAAAGAAACATAATATCCTCAGCCGTGGGAATAAAGTGCTTCTCATAATCCGAAGCGACAGAGAGAAGAAACAAAGTCTCCTCGTCCAAGTCCAAGTCTGGCATTTTGCTGTAGCACTCCTCTCTAGTAGCGGTGTTCCCTGAGCCTGCCCACTCCCCCTGGTCGGCCACACCCTCCACAGCACAGTGTGATCCAGTTTGGCCTTTGGCCATCTCCTCTGGGCAGGGTTTCATAATCTCCAGCTGAGACAGCATAGGGACCCACTCTTCAACGGGGACCCAGGAGCCTTTTACCTATGAAGACGAAAATAAAATCCTGAATGACGGACCAATCATCGTTGAGTAGAACACACTTACTAGATGTAATATATGCATTGTTGTTCAACTCCCAATTAAAAAGGTCCTGCATTGGATCCCCACTGCCCACTTGCAGACATCCTAACCCCTACTTGCTCCTCAATGACAAGTATCTGATATCACCTAGTCACTTTGGACAAAACCATCTCCTAAAAAACAGTAAAACAGCAATTTGCATGACCAATTATAATGAAAGATAATCCATATTGATGTCACTATATTGGCTGCAAAGAAGTTTAAAAGACATTTTAGCCAAAAAGAGGGTATCTCACCTGGGGCTTCATGAAAATATGGCTGTTGCTGGGCTCAGGAACTTTCTTTAAAATAACAGATTTCTTAAATACCCTAAACAAAGACACATATATCAATATGTTTGTACAATACAACACACTATCCTCAAAACAGATTTTTAACAGAAATTACAAAGCAGCATGATGTCTGATCATTGATAACAACGGAAGGAAAGATTAGTGGCTCACCTGTAAAAGGTCTTCATGAAGAGGAACGATATGAATGGAAGGAAGACAAACAGGACAAACAGAATATAGTAATCTGTGCAGGAAATGAAGAAAATCAATACATACATTAAGAATACACATTTAGAAATAACCTGATTGTGCATTCAGATTGATTGTACACCTGAATGAATGCAAAGTGCAGTGCATGAATGCAAATACTGTCCTTCATAAAATACAATTTAAGTTAATCGCTTGTGATGCATCTTCCATTTGTACAAGCCTTCCTGAGCTAGTGCCGCTACGGTTAACCTTATCGTCTGTGGTAGGACGTGTCAGTAGCTGGTACCGTACCAAAGTGCCCAAGCTCATGTACTTTGAACTCTATGGTGGAGTTTGGTCCCGGGCCAGCTTCAGTCACGGCCCTGATCCAAGCCTTGTATTTTTGGCCAGGATTGAGGTCCTCCAGCAGAAAGCTCTGGCTTTTGTCACTCAAGTTGTATACTGAGAGACAGAGAGAGAGAGAGACAATACCATTAAGTAAATAACTGCTACTATAACATATTGATTCTGGGCCCACAGTATGGTAAATGTTCTCTGATTTTATGAAAATATGACACAGATATTACCTTCACAATGAATTTAAGTCATCGCCTTTGTTCAAAATGTAGAATTACAATAATCTCTAATAATAGAGATCTCATCTCTCTCAATCAATTTGGTCTGTGGAGAACTACGGCGGGAAATTCATGACATAGGTATGCTTTATCACACCGCAATAACCAATCGTTTTGTGGATATGACGAATAATTACCATCATATCCTTGTCAACATAAGTGCTGTAGTATGAATATGTTGCTGTGCTGCGTACCTGTTTGGTTTTCAATTCCTAGTTGATAGCATACAATCACCCCTCTCCTCTGGGGAAGGGGAATCGGCTCCCAAGTCAGCATCGCACTTTTGGCCTTGTTGGTGACCACTTTAAACAAGGTCACTTTGGAAGGGACTAGGAATAGGCGAGGAGCGGAGTGAGGTTATTTTAGTGCTTGAATAAGTCCACTGCATTATTAGAATGTACTAATGCATGAATTCTTACTTCCTTGATGGGTATATCCAACTGCAGATGAAATGTGATCAGTTGACCCATTGGGGAATACTGAGAACAATGCCACATTGTAAGCAATGTACTTCTCAAACTGGCCTGTAGATGGAGACAGACACAAGGCTGGAAGGTCTCAGGATGACAGTACTACTAGAATTATGAAGTTAACTTAAGATAACCAAATTGACGTATTAAATGTGTTAAAGTACCAGTGTTTTACTGTCCCTTCATGAAGTAGCTGCAGAAATAAGGATTTCTGTCCCGGATTTGGCTTAGCTCAATATGAACCTAAAGTTATACAGACCTGTTAGATTGACAGACGTCTGGCTTCTGTTCACTCTGATCCAATCAAAGCCTTGAGTTGGGGGAAGTCCCGCCTGCTTATATTGCACCACATATTCTGACATGTTGTTGACGCGTTGTTGTTGACGCGTAGGCACATTCCAAGAAACAACAAGTCCTTCTGTGTTCATTTTCAGCTGAAGAGCCTCACCTCTCTTTTCTTGTACTTGTGTGAAAAAAAGTGGGAATGTAAATGTATGGTTATTTGAGAATACAAAAGGACTAATTTAGACACCACAACTATATGTATTAGGATAGTCTAGCTGGCAATACATGGATACATTATTTTTAGAAATCAGCGGCAATGAAAAGATGATGCAATTGTGACCGATGGTGTATCAGAGTGTAATTGTACAGGCCTATCAGAACAACAATGTGTATACAATGTTACCAGACAGAGGCATATGTAGACAAGCAGGGTCGGTAGCGCCATGTGCAGTGTAGGCAGAGACGTTCACAGCTGTCACATCCCTAAGAGTGGTGTTAAGGTGGCACCGCCTCTCGTCACATGTCAACCGGTCTGTCGGCATGGCCACCGCTGATGCGTTCACCACGGTTACCGTGCCGTTGCCGTGGGACAACGTCACCACGTAGCCTAGTATTTCACCTCCAGCTTGCCGCCTGGGAGGCCTCTGTGCGAGGAAAGGCAGTGGTTAGGATGTTGGACTTCCAGCCGAAAGGTTCTGGGTTCGAAACCCCAAATGTCCATCCTCATTTTGTATGAAAGTGTCAAATAAAATGCAATGGCAATAAAAATGCTATTTAGCGAAACCCTGGCAGCGTTAAGTGGAGGAAATGGTTCACATACCTTCCACATGAGCACACACTCTGAGGGTTTAGGTGATGTTGTGCAGTCACTCCATAAGTCCAGAATACCAACAGGAGCTGGAACACAAACACATGAAGCCACAGAGACAAAGAGACAAACAGAGAGACAGAGACAAAGACAGAAAGACAAAGACAGACAGAGATAGACACAGAAAGACAGAGACAAAGACAGAGTCAGAGAGAGACAGAGAATACAAATGAGAACACAAGCCAAACCAAAAGCAGTGTATGTCACTAAATCACAACATTTATAGTACAGCCATGTAATATCGTGTAAAGTTAACAGTGACCCTGTTTATACGAGAGAAATATCTCTACTACAACCCCTTTTGTATCTAGTCGGCATCGTGACAAAAAAAAACTCAACACACACTCATAATCATCTCGGCAGATTGAGATGTAGGGGCGACCCAAACCCTTCCTGTTTGGTTTTGCTGTTGTGTTTCGTATTTGAAATACATGGGGTCCTTATCTAAAGTCATTGTATCTAAATACAATTAGAGGAAGCTCTGCATGTACTGTATGTACGTCTGTCCTTCGATTTCCTCGACAACTGTTAACCCGATCTACTTCTCACTTGGCTAGTGTATTGCTGAGGACACAAGGAAGTGCAGTGTCGAGTGTGAAGTTGTTTCAAACTGGCACAGGACTCATTTACATTTAGAGCATTTGGCAGACGCTTTTATCCAAAGCAACTTACAAAAAAGTAACACATTTGTCGAAAGAGGAAGATAACAATATATCGCTGACGGTAGAGTGCAATTAGAATAGTACAAGCATTCCTGGTTGCCAGGTCAATAGAGCAAGTTTACTAGGTTGGCTCCTTACTGTACAACAGCAGGTAGCCAGGATAAGATGCTACACAAGCTAAGTTATATTTCAAGTGCCGGGACATACCAGCCTACAAGATCCTACAAGATCCTACAAAGAGCCAAGACATACAAATATGGAAGTGCTAAGGATCCAGGAGGGGTGGGGTTAAAGTTGATCAGGTAGTGGGGAGAGGGTTGGGGAGGAAAGGTTGGCAGGAGGTGAAGCTATTCAGAGTCTAAGTGGACTCTGAATAGGTGGGTCTTGAGCCTCTTGCGGAAGCAG
>OMKP01085335.1:9566-22403 GCA_900302375.1 Bathygadus melanobranchus | reverse complement strand
GTCCACCCCAATAGGGGGAAAACCGACATCTGGGTTGAAGTCACAGAGTCTAGAGGTGTTCTTCTCCCACTCCGTGCTCCACTTGGACTCTGAATAGCTTCACCTCCTGCCCACCTTTCTTCCCCAACTCTCTCCCCCTACCCGATCAACTTTAACCTCACCCCTCCTGGATCCTTAGCACTTCCATATTTGTATGTCTTGGCTCTTTGTAGGATCTTGTACGCTGGTATGTCCCGGCACTTGATATATAACTTAGGCACTTAGCTTGTGGAAATATAACTTAGCTTGTGTAGCATCTTATCCTGGCTACCTGCTGTTGTACAGTAAGGAGTCAACCTAGCAACTGTAAGGTTGT
The DNA here is from genome assembly GCA_900302375.1 of Bathygadus melanobranchus. NCBI lineage: Eukaryota > Metazoa > Chordata > Actinopteri > Gadiformes > Macrouridae > Bathygadus > Bathygadus melanobranchus. The sequence goes on along the minus strand of OMKP01085335.1, from coordinate 22,048 downwards.
AAACTTGCTCTATTGACCTGGCAACCAGGAATGCTTGTAACTTGTTCTATTCTAATTGCAGTCTTCCTTCAGCGATATATTGTTGTCTCCCTCTTTCGACAAATGTGTTTTTGTAAGTCGCTTTGGATAAAAGCGTCTGCCAAATGCTCTAAATGTAAATGTAAATGTAAATGTAAAACACTGTCTCAATCGGTCAAAGCCACCACACCTGAATGCCTGCGGTGGAACCAGTACATCCAAATCTAAACATGTTAATGAGTTATTAATATCACATTAAAAATCATTTGACTGGAGTGTAAATAAACCGTTCTGGGTGACTTGTCCCCCGATAACGGACCTGGCCTTGAGATGGGCCACACCTGTTTTCCGCACCTTAGAGACCACCTTTTCACACCTGGTTACGGTCTCAACAATTAGTCTAAACATTGTTGCCATTTCCGTTTCATCCTGTCTGCAATTGGGCGTGTCCTGTTATTGACACAGCACTGTGCATGATGTGTAACGTCTGAAGTATGGCTTCTTCAGTGGCTTAAATCAAGAGAACGATCCACCCCAGCAGAAATGCCTACGAGTTCTGCTCAGTCGTCTGTGATATGTAATTAGCGGCGTTATGTTTTGCTTTCAATAAATGTCCTTATTGCTTGCTTGACAACCCCTTTGCGTAATGGCAGTGGCACTATTCACATATGCTGTTTTAAATTTGTAATCAGCCAAAGGCTTATACATTCTCTTTATCAATGTTTTGTCATGATCGGATGTCGGACGTGTACGCCCATAAGAAAAATGGCAAGGCAACAACCAGCTCGTCGGGAGCAGTTGGGGTTAGGTGTCTTGCTCAGGGACACCGCGACAATTAGCTAGGCGGAGCAGGGGATCGAACTAGTACTTAGCTTTGCGTAGGATCGTATCCTGGCTACCTTGCTGTTTTGCAGTAAGGGGTCAACCTAGCAATTGTAAGCTTGTATCTTGTTCTATTGACCTGGCAATTAGCAGTGCTTGAAACTTGTTCTATTCAAATTGTACTGTACCATCAGCGACACATTGGGGAGAATTGGGGAGAAAAAGAATTTCCTTCGGGATTAATAAAGTTCCCTCTTTCGACAAATGTACTTTTTTAAGTTGCTTTGGATAAACGCATCTGCCAAATGCCGTAAATGTCTGAATCTGGGTAAGTCAGGCAAGTGCAAAGTCTCAACGTACCCCTTTAAGTCTGGGAACATTCGGATTCCACCTGGACAAATGCAGTGGCAACAAAAGTGATCAATAAAACAGCAGCTGTCCTCAACACACATGACATATGCTAGCAGGAGCACGTCAATCCAAATTTAACTCTGGCCAGTGTGAGGGGAGCGAAGCCGGCCGGTCCTAAACAACAACAACCGGTAACTAACTCTCCCTGCTACAGCCTTCAGACAACATTTGAACAAAAAACAACCTACGTGATATGGATTGGCCATATTCACTGATTTTCGAATGGGGTTTACCATGTGGGGATCAAGATGGGACCTTGGGCTATTGGTTTATTGTGTCGAATGTTTATCTTTTTTATATACAATAGTAATAATTATAATATAATGAAGTACAACATATACTAAAATATACTACACTTATAAACTATAAGAGCGTATATTTTGCCATAGATATTTTTTGGTTTAAGAACACCATCCTGGGGGGCACTATACTATGCTAGTGTATCTAGGATGTCCCTTGGGACCTTTCGGCTAGACGTCCAAAAGGTCCTGGGTCCGATCCCCTGTAGTCTAGTCTACCTGTAGGCGTCCGTGCCCAACCCTGGCTACCTGCTCCTACATGTCCTGTATCCAAATTTGTATTCTGCGCAAGTTGTTTTTGGATGAACGCTTCTACTAAATGAGGTTTTAACTGATTAAAAGCCAGCCACGGTGGGTCACCTATCCAGTGCTCCTTGCAGGTGCTCGTGGGACACGTCAAAGTAGTAGTTGGTGTGCTCGCCGCTGGTGAAGGCGTTGGAGCTGCCGGCGTGCTCGCTGAGGAACTGGCTGTATTCATTCTCCTTGGGGTACTTCTCCGTCCCCAGGAACAGCATGTGCTCACAGAAGTGGGCCAGCCCCGAGATGTTCGCGGGGTCCGATAACGAACCTGCGAGAGGAAGAAGACGGAGAGAAAACGAGAACAAGAGGTGGACGGAGAAAATGGCACAATTAAGTCCTGGAACTCTCTGACCCCGGCACCGTGCCGCAGTGCTGCATAGTTTAGCAAGCAACACTGGCGCTTTTCACTCCCTCGCTTTCAACAACGAGGGCAATCAATGTAGCTTGATTTAAGAGACAGCGTGTCACTGACTCTACTTGCATTATCATCAAATGCAACAGGCTTTATGAGCATATAGAATGTACTAGAAGAACAGGAGCATATGAATATGGCACTTTAAATTCTCTTTGAAATATAGACATACTATACTGGCTGGCATTAACAACAAAACGGAAAATATATTTTTAATAAGCCAAATCAAACAAAGAAGAACCACAGATGACTGGAACCTGAACAAATGTAAAAGGCTAAAAAGAAAATATTATACAGGTTCACGTCTGACCTTCTCAAAGTATTACCTATTTGGACATCCAAGGCTGCTGAGGATTTGTCTGTGGTGGGGTCGCTGATGAGCAGAGCTCTCAGGCCGTTGGTGAACTCCAGGCCCCGATACACCCGCTTGTCTTCGGGGGAGCGGATGACGTCACTCACCACCCTCTTCACCATCGGGTCGGTCATTCTGAGGGGCAAGGATGACACGAGCCTGCAGCACAACGGTTCACATATGAGTTCACAGTCCCGGTACAGGCAGCGGGTGCAGTGATGTCTACCAACATGCTCCGTATACTAGCTTTGTCTACGCTCACAACCAAGTCGGTCTGCGACTTGGTTGGTCATAATGACCCACATGATCTTTTGTTGTTGTTGTTGTTGGGTGCAGCATGCGTTGAGGACAAAAGTCATAGGTGAGGTTTTACACTTTAGACAGACTGACACATACAGATACATACACCAATACCAACTTTAGGCCCCAATTCATGGCAGAGCCCTCACTGAGAGCAGTCTACAGACTGTCCGCAAGGGGGTGAGCAGATGGCAGAATTCAGTCAACTGGACATTCAGCCAAACTCTGGACCAAGACCATACACCTGGCAACAAATCACTAGGAGAGCAGTTGCTGTTAAGCTAACTTACATGCCATTTACCAAATGTTGATGCTATAGTCTGGGGGCATTCCTCTCAATGTATTCATGCAATGTAAACATGCTGTTGATTGCAACAGTTGTCGTTAACATGGTAGAAGTACATGCAATTTCCTCGGTGTGAGTTAACCAACTTGCAAATAATCGACGACTACCTGCCTCGACGATTGTTTGGACAAAGGCATACATCGGCAAAGAAAGTATCAATCTTGCCATTAACCCTTACTTTAGAAACAGTCAGTTTCTAGAATATATACAACTAACCTAATTAGTCTCACTGGTTCTGACAATACGCTTTGTCAAAGATTGTTAAAGTTAAAAGATATCTTATTGCTAATTTCGGGGATCACGTGGAAAAGTAACTTGTGATTAAATAAAGCGGGGCAAACTAAATAAACGTAGGCAGATGAGACTTTACACGGCTGCTAACTGGTTGTCATGCTGGCCTAGTGCAACCTCTACTACAATCTAACGGTAACGTTACGTTGGGCACCTTTTCTCTATTTCATGATGGCTCTACATACCGATTACACAATACGTAGAAACATATCCTGACCTGCTATTTTCTAGAGATGGATAGTTGCATTTAACACCATGTAGCAACACAGCTAACGGTTGGTGTGTTTGGTAGCAGCTGCATGTTAATATGCCGGCTCGGAAGAGTCTAACAAGCCACCAAATGTCACCTCGCTGGCAAGCTAGCATGCTAGTTAGTCATATAGCACGTTGCGAATCATATTTTACAATGCTAAGCAGTTCTGGTTTCGAATACTTACCTATAATCCGGCGTAACGTAAAGTCTGTTCACCGCCGGCAAAAGATATCTCGTGCACTGGGCCGATCGGTTAATACCCTGAAACATACTTCCGACCCATGGAAAACAAGTCGTCGATTTCAGAGCGCCATATTTAGAAAGACTAAAGCAGACGATGCCAGAACCTAACATGGGTTAACACAAACTGTATAATAAATCTATTTAGTGAGTATGAATTTAGACAATAATCTATTATTAAGCACACTCGTCGATTGGTGGACGCGTAGGGGTGACTTTGTATGGTTTATTTTGATTTATTATTGAATTAACGAAATCCAGTTCGATTAATTAGCCTGTGCGTTCATTTGAATAGCGGTTATTTTGCCACCGCCATCTAGAACATGGCTGTATAGTTGTAGAATGGCCACTAGATGGAGACAGCACTCCAACAGTGTATGGTTGACCTTACCTAGGGGTTGGTTACAAGCCACATGGTGGGATTCTCGGTCCCAGGACAATTATTTTCCTGTATTTGTTGTAATTTCCTGTGTGAATGGTTTACCGTGATGATGGTGGTGAATCAGCATACCAACAATGAAGCACATTGTTGGTATGCTGATTCATCACCTGAGGGGTTTCGGGTCGTTGGAGGTACAGGTCCTTCTCATAATAGATGGAGACCAGCAGGCCCTCTCCCATGTGTAACCCCGGGGCCCTGTGCCTGCTACATCCAGCCATGCACAGAGGTGGTCTGGGTAGGGGGTTGGGCTTGGGGCTGCGTGGTAGATTGTGTATGTTGGGAATTGTATGGGTGATGATAACCATCTAACCATCTTTCTCGCACAAAACGGTTGAAGGTCTCAGCGTAGTCTGGGAGTCCCATGCATGGAGAGGAGAGCAGGGGGTGCTTTACCGTGGCAAGGGCCAGTAAACCTCCTAAGGTCCAGTACATTTAGCATCTTATCCTGGCTACCTGCTGTTGTACAGTAAGGAGTCAACCTAGCAATTGTAAGCGTGTAAACTTTCATTTCGGCCCATCACACACAGAAAGGAAAGTAATAATGATAATAAAGTAATGGTATTATGAAGTGATTTGGTCATAGCATATGCGTGTTGTTGAGTGTACTCAATTCCATTGTGAGTGCACGCTGGTCATTAAGCCCAGGTTGTCACAACTTGTCTATGGAAAGTGAGAAAAAAACCCTGCATGACAAATCGCTCTGGACCGTTTCAATGCATTTACCATAAAGGTTAGAATACGGGTGCACTCCAAATATAGGAGCGGCTGATTTGATCACGGAGTTGCGATAGACGGCTGGCTTGACCGCAGTTGTCTGATCGGGGCCTGAGACAAGCGATTAGCGTGTTTGGTTTGGTTTTGTTTTCATTACAAGCGTAGGTTCAGCTTTGTTCACGTGTTTTGTTTTAACTAGACGTGTACTCTTGGCTATGTTTGATTTGTTGAACACCGGAGACTTTGCCCCTCCCTCAAAAAAAGGGTACACAAAACCCTAAACCGGTATTTTGAGTCACTTTTCCAGCAGGCTACCGCTGAGCAGGTTGCAGGAGACACGTTACGATGGAGTGTGCAGGGACGTCCAGCAAGGATACAGTTGTAGCTGTTGTAGGTGGTGGTTTGGTAAGAGGAACATTGCAACATATGAAGGTCTACTGTACATAAACCTAACCTTTTGAACGATATTTTGAACCCTGGGTTATATGCACAGCTTTTCTAAATTATATGAACTGGTTGAGAGACATTTATTGATGCGCACCAATGCAAACATAGTTGAATTAGTTATTTTACTCTAATTAGTTATTTTACTCTAATTAGTTATTGTTAATCTAATTAGTTATTGTTACTCTACAACTTCATTATTGAACACACACACTTACATTATTTTTAGGTTGGAGCTCTGAATGCCTGTTTTTTTGCCAGAAGAGGATTTCAGGTGGAGGTATTTGAGTCACGTGAAGGTAGGCCTAACTGGATGGATTCATATTTGATTCATCCTTTTGATCACAGTACACACATGTTCTATCTTCTGCTTTATTTCTGGCCAGATATCCGTGAAGCCAAAATAGTGCGAGGAAGAAGCATTAATCTGGCCCTGTCCCACAGAGGCCGACAGGCCCTCAGCCGAGTGGGGATGGAAGAGAAGGTATTTGGATGCATGCATGCTACTTATCGTTACACTGCTGTGGTGTAGTTGCATATGTCAGTAACTGTTGGCCACAATGCAAGCGCTACCACAGCCAACACATGCAGACAGGCCTGTACAGGGTAATGAGGCTCATTTCAAAATAAAAGCCATGATGCCTGTATTGTTAAGGATGTCATGTGCCGGTGAAACGATTTCCTGAATGACTTGAATTAGATTAGAAGGGCACTTAATTCATCCCCGTCGTCGGGGGAATTTGGTTGTAACCGCTGCACATAATAAAAATAAACAAAATATCAATATCTGTCGCCTTCAAGGGCAGCTGTAATCGAAACTACGCACAGCTAATCACTCACAACCATCCGTGATACTTGAGAAAGTATCACGAATGGTATCAACTAGCTTCCTTACGCAGCTGTCCATTCATACATGTGCTTGTGCTGCGTTTCCTCCAGATTGTCTCCAAAGGGATCCCTATGCATGGCAGAATGATCCACTCTCTGAATGGGAAGCAGTCGCAGATTCCTTATGGCAAGAAAGGCCAGGTAACCGTTCCACTGTGTACCATGACACCAACAACACACAATGCCCCATGTATCTTTCACACAATATGAGTGTACGGTGGCTGCTTTTACTTACTATTGTCTATGTTAACACTGGGGAAACATTCGTTGTCAAATGTTGTACTATTTTGTATTGCGTGGATAACAAGGCCTCAGAAATCATTCGAATCAAATCAGTCATTTGATGGTGAGAAGGAGGGTATGAGGTGGTTGGCATAAGAAAGATAAGAGGCTTCTAGAAATGCTAAGGTTTCTTTAATTTTTTCTTTCTTTTGTGTGTGTGTGTGTGTGTGTGTGTGTGTGTATTTTGTGTCAGCTTGAATTAATGACTATTACTTTTCATTTTAGTACATTCTGTCTGTTGACCGGGCCAACCTTAACAAAGAGCTACTGACAAGTAAGTCCAGTGTAATCATTAGCCTTTAATAACACCTCTATAAACCGATAAAGCATGCCAGGTTAACGAACGCAATTAAATGATAACGAACAGAATAAACGGCAACAATTGCAAACAATGTGCACAATATTCCAATTATGCAATACAATAGCTCATAGCTTATAACCCACACTACTATTAGTGTCACTATTTATGAGACATTTTTATCCAAATGGGCAAGGCATCTTGCTCAAGGGAACTCAACTTTTTGGTGTCTGGGAGTCAAACACCTTAGCCCCAAGACTCCAGTGTGTTCCTTATCTGGTTTGGGATTTCTGAGAATGACTACTGCATGGGCTATGTACGGACTGGTGGTTACGTGCTCTGAACTGACAGATACAACATTGACAATATTGGGGGGTTGTGGTGCTCCACCCAGCATGGGAACACCCACAGATTGAATTGTCGTCTCCTTCATCGGAGCCCTTGAATTCCCATTGGTTTGTTTGCGACCAATTAGAAACCTTGATGGTGGGGTATGAGGTTCGAGAGAGTTATGTTATGTATGAAGTTATAAATGGTGCCGTGGAAAATATGTTGTACTGCTAATCAACCCAGACTCTCGGTATCTGTATTGACAAGTATCTACAATCAACTCAGATACTCAGTACAACTTAACTCTCTAATCCTTAACGCTCCACTATGGTCACTCCTGTCGGTAAATGGCTGCCTGTCTTCCCATGATCATGCACCATGAAATCAAATACTTTGCTGTCAAGAAGTGTCCTAAAAGAAATAGATTTTCATCAAATGTCAAATTGAACACAACTTCTAGAACTTTCTTCCTTTTTCATTTGAGCTTTTGTCTTCTTGTGAACGCCATGCAGCAACACAGACTGGAAGGGTCTTTTAGTGAATCTACTTGTCTTTGGTATTAAAGGGAAGGGGAATACCTGCCTTTATTTAATTCTATACTATCTTGCACATCATAACAAGCTGTTGCTGCTGCTTGTATCTCCGTGTTTACACAACCAAAGAGGCAGAGAGCTATCCCAATGCCAAGATGAACTTTGACCACAAACTGCAGGATTGGAATACAGAGACAGGGCTGATGACCTTTCTCAGGTAAATGGTTCTCTCTCTCTCTCTCTCTCTCCCTCTCTGACCTCTGATCTCTGCTACAGATCACAGACACACACACTGATTAACTATTAACTTAAACCTGGACAATGATTCCAGTTAGAATGCAATCCAGAACACAGTGGTCGTCTCTCAGTTTGGAATATTACATTCACTCTCACAATATCTTGAGTGGTTGGTTGGTTGGTTGGTTGATTATCGATTGCGATTTCCAATCATCGCCTTTGCATTTAAAGTTAAACAGAAACATGTCAAAAGAGACTGGCCTTGCTAACAAATTGTAGCTAGAGAATAATGGACTGTTTAATTATCATGGGAACGCAGCTGTCAGCTGAGCAAGAAGTGGACTACCTCACTATGTCACATCACACACAGGAAGGCATACGTAACATAACGCAAACGTGTGTGTGTGGTTTTCACTCTCATTGTTACAAACGTGTGTGGGGTTGATAGCTGGTTTAAGCAGCCTCACCTGGCCCATGTCAGACTAATGAGGCCCTGGGTCTGGGGGAGGCTGCACACCTCTGAGGCATTGTGTAATCAAGGCACACAGGATAAACCAGCCATCACCACACACACTCAGGAAAGAGCTCGCGAGACATGTCGGCGCTTGCTCTGGCTGTAAGACCCTTGCCAACACCTACCAACATCTACCTGTGTCCTGTGCGTCGGAGGACCCCAGCAAAACCACTTAGGTGATGTGTGGCAGGGTTAACTGCCACGGTGTGTTACATACTTGCATACAAAATATATACATTTCCGAGGCGAAATGCCCTCGAAAACAGTTCATTGTGCCCTAGTGAGATACATCCAACAGGTGACACACACACACACACACACGCATACAGTGGCTGTTGTGTAATGCGCAGTGCTTGTGGCGATGGCGCCGCGCGGAAACCTTTCCGAGACCAGACGTCACATGTGTTGCTGCGTACGAAGCTCGCTATCATCCTCCATCGTTGATGATGATGATGATGATGTTGTTGTTGTGGTGACTGGACGGCAGGCCCGACGGCGGCAAGGCGTCGCTCCAGGCGGACCTGATTGTGGGTTGCGACGGAGCCTTCTCCACCATCCGCAGACAGTTCCTCCGCTCGAACCGCTTCGACTACAGCCAGGCCTACATCCCCCACGGCTACGTGGAGCTCACCATGCCTCCCGTCAACGGAGAGGTGAGTCTGCCCTTCCCACCGTACCACCCCATCACCTGGTGTCTGCTCCCGGGTTCGATTCCCAGTGCCTGTATTCTAATCTAACGGCTGGCATCCTTGAGCAAGACGCGTGAGCTGCTGTTAAAATGGTCCGTATCTGTATTAACTGTCGTTGTTGCTTTGGATGAACATTTTGTTGCTACTACAAAATGGCTGAATGGTGTCATTGAGGCATTATATACATACATTTGCCTAATGCAAGCATATTTTGCCCACTTCTATGTTGATAAGAGTATTAAACATTTAAAAAATTGCGCTTTACGGTACATTTTGAACAGATAAAAATGTGCGATTCATTGCAGGACCATCATGCGATTAATCGTGATTAAACATTTGAATCAATTGACAGCCCTAATGCAAATGCGTTGTGTGTGGTGATCCTGCGGTCATGTCATGTGTTTTTTCGGCCCAGTTTGCGATGAAGCCTAACTTTCTGCACATATGGCCTCGGAACCGCTTCATGCTGATTGCCCTGCCGAACCTGGTGAGTGTGAGCTTTATTCTACTGCTGTTTTATTGCCAGCTAGGCGTTTATAGCAACTGTGCACTAAAAATGTGAAAATCAAAGTGTTTCAATTCTGGAATGAGCAGCAGATAGACACAGGATCGTCCTGGCCAGTGTTTCGCGTAGCAGGTTAGGATATGTTTAAGCTAAGTTTAAGCTTAAACCAGAACTCAGCTTCAACCCACTGAAGTTCTCTCACGTGACCCCTCTCTTCCGTGACCTCCGCTGGCTCCCTGTAATCGCTCGCATCAAATTCAAGACTTTGGTGCTGGCCTACAAGGCTGTCAGTGGAACCGCCCCCACCTACCTCCAAGCACTGGTCAAACCTCATGCCCCAGCTCGAACGCTCCGCTCAACCACTTCTGCTGGCCGTCTGGTACCACCGTCACTAAAAATAAACAAACGTCGCGCCGCCAAATCACAACTCTTCTGTCCGTGCACCACAGTGGTGGAACGACCTCCCGACAGAGGTCAGGACAGCAGAATCACTGTCACAGCTTCCGCAGGAGACTCAAGACCCACCTATTCAGAGTTCACCTGGACTCTGAATAGCTTCACCTCCTACCCACCTCTCCTCCCCAACCCTTTCCCACCTACCCGATCACTGCTTGAATCCTACCCCTCCTGGATCCTTCGCACTGCCATGTTTGTGTCCTGGCACTTGTCTAAAATAGACACCACACCGAAACACAAAAGGGACTTGCCGCCATAGACTGTATATAAGAAATGGACGTAGTCACCGTGACGCCATTTTGGCAATCGCCATCTTTGGTTTTTGCAACCAGCAGTAATGGAAGTGACCATATTTGGTCACTTGGTTTTAGGTGACCAAAATGTCATAACTAGCTTTCATGTTCTGTAAAAACGCTGTGAAAGGCTCAAAGTTCTAAGACGAAAACACGGACAACATCAAAAAACAAGTTCAGGTCGCTGTGGTGGCGACCTGTCCTATAGCAGGTCAGGTCACCATGGTAACTGAACTGAGATTAGTATAGTAGTAAGTATTGGGGCGGCAGTAGCTCAGGAGGTAGAGCGGTTGTCTGGTAACTGAAAGGTTGCTGGTTCGAGCAAGACACGTAATCCTCACTGCTCCTGATGAGCTGGCTGTTGCCTTGCATGGTTGACACCGCTGTGGCTGTATGAACGGGTGAATGTGAGGAAATGTAAAGCGCTTTGTAAACCAGCTCTATCGACAGGATATAGAGATTTACATTTACATTTAGAGCATTTGGCAGACGCTTTTATCCAAAGCAACTTACAAAAAGTAACACGTTTGTCGAAAGAGGGAGACAACAATATATCGCTGAAGGTAGAGTGCAAGAACAAGTTACAAGCATTCCTGGTTGCCAGGTCAATAGAGCAAGTTTACAAACTTACAGTTGCTAGCAGGTAGCCAGGATAAGATGCTACACAAGCTAAGTTACATTTCAAGTGCCGGGACATACCAGCGTACAAGATCCTTCAAAGAGCCAAGACATACAAATGTGTGTCTAGATGTGCAAGGTGATATAAAATAACATATGCAGATGTGTACAGGCAGTATAAATACCCATGGCTGATCTCTACATGTGCATAAACTAGTATTTGATAGAAGTATTCGAAGTGCTAAAAACTAGAAAGGTGTTTGTTATGTTATGTGTACCAGCATCGTTTACAGTGTGGCACCATCAGCATAGTACGCCACTCAGGTGATGAATGAATTGATCATAGTCTCATAAGGGAAATGAAATGATCTCAATGAATCTGTTAGAGCGGGTAAGACGAGGACACAAGATTACAATATAAATTAAAATGAGGACTATCTAGGGTGGGATTGACCTACCCCCCACCCCACCCAGAATACCCTTTCTGTTACTACTCTCTCACTCACCGCCCACACCTTTGTGATGATGGTAATAATAATAATGACTGGTAACGATGAAGTAAGTATTATGTGTTCATTTTTCATAAATATGAAGTACTACGCCTCCTGCTTGCATTAGAGTGCAGGTAGGTCAAGGGCACACCGTGGAACACGACCTTGGATACCATGGAAACACTCTCTGGGGAGCCGTCTCCAGCACTAACAGGGTTACATACATGGAGGTTGTAGTCTTACAAGGATTGGGTGCCGATGGGTCAAATATAATCCAGCCTGCAGTTTCAAAGAGATTGACAGAACCTCAGAACCATTTTAGATGCTGTGTATAGTTGTTATCAATACTATTGTTGTTTGTTGTTGTTTTCTCAAAGCAACCACAAGGTGGCACTGAATGAATAGAAGATGCTACATACCTTCATTATATGTCCCAGAAATGTATATTCTTTTGCATTTGGTCATGCGTCATATTTAAAACAAGAGGCACTATATAGCTAAACTGAACTAGTGTGAACTCTCACTTCATTACAGAACAAGACATTCACCTGCACACTCTTCATGCCGTTTGCCGAGTTTGAGAAAATCACCTCAGGGGATGAACTGATCGATTTTTTCCAGACATCCTTTCCCGATGCCATCGCCCTAATCGGAGTGTAAGTAACAACCCCCCCCCCCCCCCCCCCCTTCTCCCTCCCTCTCCC
>OMKP01085331.1:0-11465 GCA_900302375.1 Bathygadus melanobranchus | reverse complement strand
AACACGTGTCCTTGAGGATAATTAGGAAGTTGCGCATGTGCTCCAGTGTCGGGCTGTGATCTGGCTTATCGACTAGCTTTAGCCACTCCCCTCACTGGGCTTAGACAGTTTACAGCATGGTGGTCAATGAACTGGACTGGAGAGGAGTGCAGACAGCGAGGAGGAGCACAGTGGGAGATTAGCATGGTGTTTTATGATGGATTTGGAGAGTCCTCCTGCTGTTACCATTAGGCTCATGGAGACCGCCAGTCGCTAAACCATACACCTCACTTTACCTTCAAAACAATATTACCATTCATCTGGGGCCACCAGTAGCCACAAGTGGTTTAGGATTGCGATAGGACTTGATAGAGAGAAACTGGTGGAAATGTCAGACAAAACGTTGTAGAATTAACAATGCAGGTGCTCTCGTTAAGAAGAACAGGTTCTTCCAATGTAGACACCATGTTATACAGGCAAATATTTGACAGGCATATTATACTCCTTAATTTAAGAAATGAACACACATTCTGAAATACTGTTGTCTGTCATTTCTGATGACAGGTGCGTTGACAGCATTTAGTGTCGGGTGTCTGAACACCTTTCATGTTGTACTCAAAAACCATAGTATCATTTACACTGTTGCCGATCATTAGCATTTCATTAACAATCATAATCAAGTCATTGGTCAACAAATAACAGGACTTTGGTATACTCACATGTGGCTGGGGAAACAAACTTCCATGAGCTCTACAAAACGCCTTATTCATTGCAGCAAAACAACACAAATGATTTCTCTCCATGTAGAGAGAAGACAGCTGCTCGGACTTCACAGAGGATTTGAATGTGACCAAAAGTGAACTTAACATGAAAGCCAGCTGTTTTTCGGTTGTGGTTTTGGTGTGAAGGGGGAATGCCACGGACATTTACAAGTGATGCCACGTGAAACACACGGTTGTTGTTGTTGTTTTGTCAAGAATAATGAATAAATATTGAGTAGAAAGGGGATCCTGAAGAGAAACTATTGTAATGATTGTGTCACTAGATATGTGCAAGAAGGTTTTATTAATAAAGTATCCCAAGTTCCTATTACAATACGTTTAGTTTATATCAATGTTTCTTTAAAAAATATTACGAATAAAACACAACCACTTTGTATAGTGAATACGTGACTTCACTCCAGCGTCAAGGTTATTAATAGTTCAAGGAGTTTTAAAATCAATTATACATAACAAACATGAGGCAATGAAAATGGCCAGCTCTGACACTGAACACATTATAATGTCATCCAACATCTACCAGTTCTGACAGCTGTCTGATATCTGTGTGTGTGCGTTCAAGCCAGAGTTTGCATCCAGCCAACATTCAGGGCAAGGTAGAATAATAATAATAATAAAATACCCAGAAAGATCAGGTAGTGTTAGTTAGACGGTCTGTACAAGGAAGACAATACTAACAAAAGCAGGAAGGTGGGATCTTCCAGAGCCAACACCTCCACTTCTGCGAGCTTTAACGTGTCACCATTACCAGGTAAAGATAAGAACTTTAGTGATCACAGACACGACAGGAAGACGCAACCCCAGCAGAAAGGATGTGACAGCAATGAAAAATAGATACATAATAATAACTCATAAACAGATTATAGATTCTAAATAAATAAACGAATAACAAATAATAATAACAATAATAATAATAATAAATAGATTAAAATATGCATCTAATAATAATCGTCATAATAGCCATACTAATAATAATAATACAAATATACAGAAAATACATCCGCAAAAACTAATAGTAGCATGTAGATGCCTTAATAATAAATACGTATTAAAACTTTACGTACAGAGCAGCGCAGGGAGCCTCGGTGAGTCGTCTCACACCGGGCAGGGAGACTCGGTGAGTCCTGTCTCACACCGGGCAGGGAGACTCGGTGAGTCCTGTCCTACACCGGGCAGGGAGCCTCGGTGAGTAGAGTCTCACACCGGGGACTCTGTCCCACTAACACCGACAGGTAGCGGGGGTTAAGAGGTCCTCGTTCAGCACTACCTGGGAGGGAGAGCTTCACCTAAACACCACCCGGGAGGGAGAGCTTCACCTAAACAACACCTGGGAGGGAGCTTCACCCAAACACCACCTGGGAGGGGAGAGCTTCACCCAAACACCACCTGGGGGGGGAGAGCTTCACCTAAACAACACCTGGGAGAGAGCTTCACCCAAACACCACCTGGGGGGGGGGGGGGGAGAGCTTCACCTAAACAACACCTGTGAGGGAGAGCTTCACGTAAACACAACCTGTGAGGGAGAGCTTCACCTAAACACCACCTGTGTGGGAGAGCTTCACCTAAACACCACCCGGGCTAAATGTCACATGCCAATGCTAACCCGCTAATGCTAAGATGAGCTTCTTCTTCTTCCTCTTCACGACGTCGCACACTCTCATCAGACAGAGGGACCCCCTGAAATAGATCAATCAACCTCGACGAAAGCCAGCCAAAGCAATGCCTCTAACGACTCAGCGGGGATGACGTCTCCACGGGGCCGGTTTTGACAGTTTTATCGAGTAACTTTCCATCCAAGCCAGCTCCGAGCAGAAAAGGCTGAAATGTCGCCATCGCTTACGAGCCCTGCGCCTGCGCATGCGCGTCACCACAGATCACGATTACTTCCAAGACGCGGAGTGACAGGATTTCCGTCTTCAGTGCGCATGTAGGGGATCAGGCATGTACATATGTACATCATAGGTGTATTATGGTATGGATATCCATGGTCGTGGCACACATCCGATGCATGGGACGTATCCATGGTAGGGGCCATGGGTAGGGTAGGAAATCCAAGATAAAATACACATAAATACAAATATATAAAACTAAATATATGTGTTGAAGGCAATAAAAGATATAGAAAAAGAATATATGCGCATATACATCAAACATGTATATATGCGGTATGTTTCAGAATATATATGGTCTCAGGACGGCAGAGTATGGTGCCATGGTAGCACCATGAATTCATTTAAATTATGGCCACAAAATGCTCAATAACAAAATGCATTACATCTGTAAAACGGTTTTAAAAAACGGTTGCTTAATTCTTATCAACGAGAGTGATTAATAACAGGGTCGTCCGTCAGTTACGTGTCAAGTAATATTATCCGAGGTATTTTGGCTCTCCCAAGTGGCCATACGTAATTAATACATGGGGGGCTTACAGAAATCGCTCTTGAATATTTCCAGCATGTGAATCTATCTATATATATATATATATCTGTCTGTTGATCTATCTATCTGTCAGTGTCAATTCAATTCAATCTATTTCAATTCAATTCAATTCGAATTGCTTTATTAGCATGAACAATTTAGATTTACATTGCCAAAGCACAAGACAGTTAAGTACGATACATCAAAATATAGTGTATAATACATATATAATACAATAAAAGTAATACTGTCTCTGTATTTAAATAACATTTGACAGCCCAGGCGCAACTTTTGACCGGAAGTGTCTATTTCGCTGCGTTCAGGTCATACTGTAATAACCCACTTCCGCCTGGTAAATACCGTGAACGCCGTTTATCGAACTGTTAACCATTAATGGATCTTCTGGTACATGCGATATACATATATGTTCGATTAGGTGGTGAATCATACGGAAGTGGCTGAAGAGCACACTAAAATATACCGGTGACTGGTGGTGTCCGCCTCGCATGTTGTAAAGAGGGGACCCTCCTCCATATGTCCCACATTACGTGAATGCAGCATCCCCTTCGGCTAGCTACGGGGGCTAGGGGCTAGCTCTAGTCTGCACCAGTCACTTGCGTTAGCTTAGCAACACAAGAGAATCTCACTCCCGTGGAGATGGTTTAATCACTAACGTCGGTTACCGGGAGCATGTTGGCAGGTTGGGGTGGACGGGATCCGCGGCACACCACCGAACACCGTAAATAACAACAAGGTAGTGGTGGTGATTGACGCTTCAATGCGCATGTTAATTGAATCACTGGTCAGAGCTGTTGTTGTAGCAAGATTGGGTTTGTTTGTTTGTTTGTTTGTTTGTTTATGTTGGGTGGTTGGATGTGTAAGAACCAAGTGTGGACATTGTCTTCATTATAGTAATGTATTACTATACTGTATTATCTCTACTGTATTATATCAATATATTATGTCACTGTATTATGTCAATGTATTATATCACTGGTTTATATCACTGGTTTATATCACTGTATTATGTCACTGGTTTATATCACTGGTTCATATCACTGGTTTATATCACTATCATATTGTTTGTTTTCAAACTTACCAAGCTGGATTTGGGCCGTTATGTTCAGGGAAGCCAGACGGGTGTGATGGAATCAGGATCAGAAAGTCTAGGGCTCAAGTTCAACGCATAACTTTTGTTTTGTATTTGTAACGCAACCCACGAATAATGAATGTACAATTTCGACCTGATGCATCGAATATGACTATAATAATAACTATGATGCCAGCAAGACTTTCCCTTTTTAAATCCAAATCTTTAAATCCTATCCTAAATAAATCCTAGATTTGCTGCATAATGAACAATTGAGGAAATTATGTAGGCTGGTTGATAGTTGGGACATATAGCTACACTAAACCCTCCAACCCTACAATTATAAAGAATTACAATTAGAATTAGGTGGCCTTTCACAGAAATGAATGACTAGAGGATAGACATGTTGCATTATTTATTGTTCTTCTTGATAGAAGGTCACTGAACCTCATGCCATGGTCTAAAGAATGAGAAAGGGAGGATACACGCGTGACCAGGGGGTTTCACGGCAGTGTGGCTCAGACCACATTCCATGACAGGGTGATGAGAGTCCCTCCCAACTCCCTCGGGTAGGGAGGAGGTGGTGATTGTGGAAGAGGAGGACCAGGTTTAGATCAGTGGCCTTTTTGGAGCTAATGCACACAACACCCCAACCATACATCTGGTTGGGTTGGGTTGTGACATGAATTATTACTAGGTTACACGTTATTAGCTGTATTCGCAGTATTTCACACACAGGAGACAGTCACAATCACACAGATACACGCTTAGCAAAATCAGTCGAGCATTTTGATTATTTGTTGAAATGATGTATTAAAGTAGAGCATGTGGAATAATGAGTCAATAATAAAGCATCATGCATGGGATTAATTCTATTGTAAACAGGAACACTCACTCACTGGTGTCTCTGTTACCTATGCCAGGTAGATGTATTGAATCCCACTTCATTTCACTTCACACTGGCTGGGAACCACCGGCCTAGTAGGGCTGTTCCACTGTGGAAGAAGCCCAGTAGTGGAGCAGTACTGGGGAGGTCCCAGTTGTTAGGCAGACTGTGTGCTGGGTCATCCCAGGACCCAGTGTACGTACAGAGTTGAGTGTTTGACTTAACGGGTTAACAGACGGGCAAAGTTGAACATAATGTTTAACATTCAGTTCACACTTCTGAGGAGTTAATCAAGATATGTCAGGTAGTTCACATCCAACAGGTTATAGAGAACACTACCATGCTGCTTTAGCAAGGCAACAAAGTGTTTGATCCTAAAACAAACATCTCTGAGCTATGATATCTATGCTATATAATGTTGTTTTTGATGGACGTGTGCTCGCAGGGTAGCATGCTGGACATGGATAAGTGCTATGCTAGTGACCGCATGCTTCTATCATAATGTTGCTTCAGAGGGCTTGGTGTCGTACAATGTGGCCCGTGAAGCCCTTTGAGACTGTAACTTTGACTGTTATCATAATGTTAATTTTGCTCAACCTTTGACCTGTGTGTGTGTGTGTTTTCCAGCCGTGCAGCATGCTGGACGTGGGGAAGTGGCCCGTATTCGCGCTCCTTCCTCCCGAGGAGCTCAGGCTTGTCCGCCAGGCCTGCATTTTCGGGAGTGCCGCCAATGAAGCCTTCTACGTCACCGTTAACGATGAGGTAACCGCCCGTGACATAATCCCCATCATCTACATCACTTTGGGGGAGGGTGTGGCAGGATAGTGCCATGGTTAGGGTGTTTGACCCACGGCCTAAAGGTTCTGGGTTCGATAACCCTAACCCATCCCTGAGCAAGATGCCCTAACCCCAACCTTCTCCTTAATGACCTGTATCTATATTGTCTAACCCCAACCTGCTGCTTAAAATTCCCTGCAAGTCACTTTGGATAAAGGCATCTGCTAAATGACTAAATAGTCTACATAATGCATGAGACATAGCACAGTACTTTAGTGGTGGTACAGTATCTGTCTCTCTAGCCCACTGAGAACGGAGAGCACCCCCCCCCAGGCACAGGGCTAAGGAGATCGAGGGAGGGGCTAAATGTAGGCTAATACTTGGGCGGGCCCTGCTCTTATCCAATAGCGAGCTGTGGGTGTGTGGCTGTTTGTCCTGCCATCGCCAACCTCCGTTGTGTTGTCTCCACAGGCTTATTCCAAGCCCCTCAGAACAACAACACACTAAACATTTATCTCCCTGTGCTATGGAGGACCAAATGTATTTATTGACTTAACAAACCAATTACACTGAATTATGATTTCAAAAATCATCTTTGAGTAAAAATAACAGACATACTCCTGTCAAGTCATTCATAGTTCATCATTAATCATTTTGTAAGTCGCTTTGGATAAAAGCGTCTGCCAAATGCTCTAAATGTAAATCTAATAATCAGTGTGCAGTGTTTCCCAGACATTTATTTATTTGTGGCGGCCCGCTACAATATTTACATTGACCACCACATATTGACTTTCTATTTATTTATTTTACTATTCAAGTAGCCAAAAGCCATTGGGTATGAGCGATGTTGTATATGAACTGCGCCACACACCGTGGTGTTATGCTATAAGTGTCCGAGAAGCTTAACCCTCCCTCGGACGTGGCCGTCAACATCAGCTGCAGCCCAGACGGAGCTCCACACGTCCACACACTTTGTGGCGTTAGCCTCCCCTCTCACCGTCGGAGTCAGTCCTTCATCATGACATCGAAGTGCTTCTGAAAAGGCATGATTAGTACGTTGACAACATGTACCCGCTAACTCATCTGTCTTCCACCTCCACAATTGCGCTAACAGGGTTCCTGTTTTTGGTGTGATCCGCAGGTCTTTGCTCTGGGAACCAACTGTAGTGGCTGCTTGGGCCTGGGGGACCTGCAGAGTACCATCCAGCCCCGCAGGATCGATATCCTGTGTGGGAAGAAGATCGTGTCGCTCAGCTACGGAACGGGACCCCATGTGGTGATAGCTACCACAGGTATGTGGCCGGTAGGCTAGGCTAGGCTAGGCTCGGCTCGGTTAGGCTCAGCTAGGCCCGGCTAGGCTCGGCTAGGCTCGGCTAGGCTAGGCTCGGTTAGGCTCGGCTAGGCTAGGCTAGGCTCGGCTAGGCTCGGTTAGGCTAGGCTCGGTTAGGCTCGGCTCGGTTAGGCTCGGCTAGGCTCCTGCTGACTGAAGCTGGAGGTTTAGTGGGCATGGGGCTAGCTTGGTGTTTAGGACCTTTTTGCTGTTTCCTGTCTGGTTACACATATATACTGGTACAGTATATATTCTTTATCTCCTTTTTGAAATTCCTTAATTGTTGTTAAGTCAGCGGTTTCGTCGTCTTCAACACACTTTTAGGAATCCTCTGTTCCAGAGTTGTATCTGTGGTTCTGTGTAATAATGAACCACTACTCTGTTTATATTACACTATGTTAACCTCAGCTACTATGTCAACACGGTTATCAGGTTGCTCTCCACCCTGACAGATGGTGAGGTGTTTGCCTGGGGCCACAACGGCTACAGCCAGCTGGGCAACGGGACCACCAACCACGGCCTGACACCGGCCCTGGTCTCCACTAACCTCCTCAACAAGAGGGTGACGGAGGTGGCCTGTGGCTCGCACCACACCATCGCCCTCACCACCGACGGAGAAGCAAGTACCTCTTAGTGACCGTCTTCATCATCGTCATCACCTCTTATCTATAGCACCTTTCAGTCATAAGCAATGGGATAAAATGATCAGGATCAATCATAAATAATAAATACACAACGGACATAGTTGAATGTATATAGATGGACACATGGTCATTCATACCTCAACGATCGCTGATGAGAGGTTCCTGCTTTTATTGGAATAATATGTTACCTGCAGTGAATATTCATTCATAAAATATGTGTTAATGTGTATTAGGATGTAGTGATATGTTTTGGTGTTGAGAAGCAGGTAAAGCTTAGATGCCTTGCTCAAGGATGCTTTTAGCGTGGCAGCTGGTTAATGCCAGAGATCGAACCACTTCTTGTGTTGTGTTGTGTAACCCAGGTGTTTGCGTACCTCTGTTGTGTGTAACCCAGGTGTTTGCGTACCTCTGTTGTGTGTAACCCAGGTGACTGCGTACCTCTGTTGTGTGTAACCCAGGTGACTGCGTACCTCTGTTGTGTGTAACCCAGGTGACTGCGTACCTCTGTTGTGTGTAACCCAGGTGTTTGCGTACCTCTGTTGTGTGTAACCCAGGTGTTTGCGTACCTCTGTTGTGTGTAACCCAGGTGTTTGCGTACCTCTGTTGTGTGTAACCCAGGTGTTTGCGTACCTCTGTTGTGTGTAACCCAGGTGACTGCGTACCTCTGTTGTGTGTAACCCAGGTGACTGCGTACCTTTGTTGTGTGTAACCCAGGTGACTGCGTACCTCTGTTGTGTGTAACCCAGGTGTTTGCGTACCTCTGTTGTGTGTAACCCAGGTGTTTGCGTACCTCTGTTGTGTGTAACCCAGGTGTTTGCGTACCTCTGTTGTGTGTAACCCAGGTGTTTGCGTGGGGCTACAACAACTCTGGTCAGGTGGGTTCTGGGTCGACAGCCAACCAGCCCACGCCGCGGAGGGTGAGCAGCTGTCTGCAGAACAAGGTGGTTGTGAACGTCGCCTGTGGACAGCTCTGCTCCATGGCAGTGCTGGACAACGGCGAGGTAATGTTTACATTCTGTTTGTTTGGATGAAAAAATGCTTTATTGGAATTTTGGAGGACATAAGAACACTGTCTCTTCATAATTTCAGATTTCAATTTTCAGAGTTTCAGCGCAGGTTGTTGTTGAAATGACACTCTAGCTGGTGTTGTGTTGGACAGCAGCACAATAGACAAAAGTCATCCTCAGCCCCTGTTTTCTGATTCGCTCAAATTGGTGCCAGGTGATGTCACTCGCCTAATTGGAACCAATGAGAAGCAACAATTCCACGACTGGATGCCATTCTCTTGGGTTTGAGTTGAGTTTTTATGGTCTCCCTTTTAGGGTCGGACTAACAAACACTGTCTCCAAAATGTGTGTCCAAATACAGTTAATTTTCTGTAAAATCCAATGATGTGGTGTTTTGTACATTTGCACTGTACTGTAATAAATGTGATATATTATTATTGTGCATGTTATAGTGTAAATGCTACCACTGTCATTTGTATCGTTTGTTTATTTGTTTCCTTTACTTATTTTTTGTTTCCTCTTCATGTCTGCTGCTCTTAAGTCCATATTTCCCCTAGGAGATGAATAAAGTAGCATCTGTCTGTCACCTTTGACCCCTGGTGCAGGTGTACGGCTGGGGGTATAACTGTAACGGTCAGCTGGGTCTGGGGAACAACGGAAACCAGCAGACTCCCTGCCGCATCGCTGCTCTGCAGGGGGCCAACATCGTCCAGGTAGCTCTAGAGGTCTCCTTGTGTCTGGAGACAAACATTAAGCCTGTGTCCACACTGAGGCACACAAAACAAATCCTTTTCTTCTGTTTCTGTTTTGATCTAACCTGATGCGCCTGATGGTTTGTTGCACAGAACCATCTGGGAAGGCGTCCTTTGAAACTGTTTGGAAAAGGGCTGGCACTTTCAAAAAATACTTGCCAGCTGATTGGATGAACCACTGGTGGTTCATGTGTGTATCACCACGCCCTTAGCTCCAAGTAGTTCCTCCTAGGATGCTGATTGGTCCGAACCACTGGTGGTTCAGCCACAAGCGGATAACTTGAAGCCTGGCCAGACCGATCTTCAGAGAGAGAAACAGAATGTGAACTTGCGAGATCCGAGTTCTGACTTGTGATCGTTCCAGGCTCCAAATATAACTCCAGTCGTTCCCCTGGCGTAGCGTGGACACAGGCTCCGTGAGAGGCCTCCGTCCCTCTATAAAACACCATGTTACGTTGCTGTGTACAGGTGGCGTGTGGCTACGCCCACACGTTGGCGTTGACAGACGAGGGGATGGTGTTCGCGTGGGGCGCCAACTCCTACGGCCAGCTGGGCACGGGCAACAAGAGCAACCAAGCCCTGCCCACACTCATCAACACAGACAAGGAGAGGTTGGTAGTTCAACTCTCCACCGCCTGGGATCTCATTAGCAGGTCACCTTGGGGTGGGGGGGGGTTACTAGGGGTCAACCTGGCAGGTACCCGAGGGGCCGTTCCTGATTGGTTCACAGAGGACTGTGACATGTCGGCTGCACCTTCTCCTTCATCAGAGGAGAAGGCAGAACATATTCTACAGAGATGTGTTAACAAAATGGAGGCGGTCCCATGAGTTAGCTATGTAAATGGATTATTTATTATTAGCTGTGTGTTTTTGTTCAAAAACTGCACTTTTCTGTAGTGATTATTTAGTTTAATCTCCGTAGGTGGTGTTGCAGTATTTTCCCATTAATATGAATCTGATATCTACATGGATGGCTGTGTGTCCCTGCAGGATGGTGGAGGTGGCGGCCTGCCACACCAGTCACACGTCAGCAGCGCGGACGCAGAGCGGCCAGGTGCTGATGTGGGGTCAGTGTCGCGGTCAGGCCGTGGCCTGCCCCCACCTCACACACTTCAGCTCCACCGATGACGTGTTCGCCTGCTTCGCCACGCCGGCCGTCTCCTGGCACCTCCTCACAGTCGGTAAGAGCCCTGCATGTTGTAGAATGTGGTGTAGTAGAACTGTAACTCCTCATTAGTCTGATTAGAACACATCACCTCTCTTCTCTCTCTTTCTTTGGTCTAATCTGTGATAGTCTCATTAAGCATAACGCTGAAACATAACACTGTAAAACCTGTTGTTTTACGGCCAAAATATATGTGTATATATGTGTGTATGTATGTGTGTGTATATATATATATATACTGTATACTTCTTACCGTTTACCTTACCTGTTTACCTTCACCTTCACTTCACTAGTACCGTAGTACTACAGTACTACGGTACTACGGTACGGTACTACAGTACTACGGTACGGTACTACGGTACTACAGTACTACGGTACTACGGTACGGTACTACAGTACTACGGTACGGTACTACGGTACTACAGTACTACGGTACTACGGTACAGTACTACGGTACTACAGTACTACAGTACTACGGTACTACGGTACAGTACTACGGTACAGTACTACAGTACTACGGTACTACAGTACTACGGTACAGTACTACGGTACAGTACTACAGTACTACGGTACTACAGTACTACGGTACAGTACTACGGTACAGTACTACGGTACGGTACTACAGTACTACAGTACTA
>OMKP01085219.1:5526-20455 GCA_900302375.1 Bathygadus melanobranchus | reverse complement strand
AAACATCGCACACATGATGGAGTCTCCATCAGCGGCTGTGACCCTGAGAGAGAGAGAGAGAGAGAGAGAGAGAGAGAGAGAGAGAGAGAGAGAGAGCACAGTGGAGCATGTGAAGTGTCTACTCACCATAGCGGTCAATGATGAATGCATCACCTTGGTCTTATAGTCTTATAGATAATGGGTCCACGCCTCTGCTTGGTTCACCAATGGCCTTCCTCCTTCAAGGTCATTATATTATTTTGGAGGGTTGTCCATGGTCAGCCATTTCCTCTGCTGTTCTTCAGTTTAGACTTCACGTTGGGGGTCATACAGAAGGATGGACAATGAGATAATAGATAAGGTCATCTGTCATTTGTCATAGACACAAGACATGGTGAAAACATGTACAATATGCATTTTATTACTACAATGTACGTATGTGTGTAGTTACACAACATACTGCTACATATGGTGTAGTTGTTCTCTCACACCGTATCCTTCGACATGCGTGTCCTGTGCTTGGCTGAGCAAATCATAGAATCAATGTTTCAGAATGTGTACATTATTTACACAGACCTCTGAAAGAATAATCAGCAGAGAGAGCCAACTGTTTTTTATCCACATACTATATATGTTAAAATATTTGTAATTAATCTGTCTATCTCTAATTTCTAGAGGATGTAATAGTCTGTACTATTATTGCCTAATTGATGAATGATTGTTCGTTTTCTAAATTAAATATTCTTCACCTTTTTTTTTGCTTTGAAAGTTAACATTCAAAGAAGCATATGCATTTGTGTGCTAATGCATATGGTCTTGTGGACCACCATGAGAAAAACAGGCCACAGAATGTGTGTAACGTAATTATAACACAATACTGCCCCCTTGTGGCTGGGAAAAGATACCTTGCTTAAACACTTTTAATACATTCTTGTAGGCGTATAAACAACTAGCATAGCCTACATATAGTAAGCTTTGGTGAAATAATGTAACCAGTAGAAACAAATACGGTGAATAAAAGCAAAAATAAAATGCAGTTCCAACCACATCGCTATCGAAATAAAACAACCAAAACACTACTGTATACATATCAGTTATCAAGATGATAACTCAATACATCCATTTTTACAAAATAGATGTTGCTCACGTTGTTGATTTGCAGGTAGTAATGGTAGCGAGTGATAACGCAACACGGCCCTTATCGTTGGCACTTTGATGAGGAAGTGAAAGCCGTTGCTATAACAACAGCAATCAACTTTCCTAACAAGTGAGACTGTGTGATTCACAGCAGCAGGAAGACAGACACCTATTAGGAAAAAAGCTGATAATATAAAAGGTGAGAGAAAGCGAGCAGTGGAGGAGGGAGGGAAAGAACTGGTAGTCAGAAGAGAGTGGGCTATAGGGTGAGGACCAGAATCAAAGAGGATATTCAGATAACAAGTAGGATCTATCCGGGGGCGAGTACAGCCTACAGAAGTCCGCTGGTGATTTATCCTGTGTCGTGGCTTCATAATATCCCAGACAGAATCACCATCCAAAGGACATTAACAACAACAACAACAACAACATTTGGAATAGCACGCATCACTTCGCTAGTCGAAGCATACAGAATGGGCCGTCACAGAAGGACACACTGGAGAAGACTGGTGACAGCGTGCAGATACCTCCGCCGCTGGCTGTCTGGGACCCTGCTCAAAGGTACAGGTCACACTTATAGACCAGGCTAACACCACCATTAACAAGAGGAGACCACGAGGAACATGTCTGGCAAAATGTCACATTTACATTTACATTTAGGGCATTTGGCAGACGCTTTTATCCAAAGCGACTTACAATAAGTACATTTGTCGAAATAGGGAGACAACAATATATCACTGATGGTACAGTACAATTTGAATAGAACAAGTTTCAAGCATTCCTGATTGCCAGGTCAATAGAACAAGTTACAAGCTTACAATTGCTAGGTTGACCCCTTACTGTACAACAGCAAGGGAGCCAGGATACGATTTTATGCAATGCTAAGTACTGTTGTGGTGGTGCTCTCTGCATCATCCAGTAAAACGCATGAATATGTTCGACCCACGGGAGAACCAACAAGACAGGAGGTTGGAATGGCTATGAAGGGCTACAGAACACAAATATGATTCATGATCCATGGAGGCGCCTGAAGCACGATGATGGCTGTTGCTGTTATCTGTTGTTGTTAATACCAAGATGTCAAGGCAAGTGTGTCTGCCTGTCTATGTCTATGACCTCTCGATGCATTACTCAAATTGAATGTGTACATTTGAATGTGTACAGGACCTCTATAGTTGAAACACATTACTCGGTCCATGGCACTGAACTCGTTGAGTTGCACTCTGCTGTCCTTTAGTTTTGACGTGCATGGGTCTCACAACCAACCAGGTCAGCAAACTCATAAAAAAAACATTATTGGACAAGTCAATCCTGCTTCAATCCTCCCTTGTGATTGGTTGATTCCAGGTCACCTGCCGTCCAAAGCCAATAAAAAGACCATAAAGCAGAGGTTTCTCAAACTGCTGCCCTGCTGCCCACCTGGCTCCGGCTCATCTGTCAATCAAAGCAAGTTCCTCTGTAACTCTAACCCATTTGTAATCTCCGTTGGGAATCCCCTTACACAAAAACTACATTTACACACACTGTTATCTCATTTTTTTTCTTTCTCTCTTCTTGGCTCTTTCATGTGCCCTCCCCATGCAGTGAGCTGTAGTCCGTTGGATTGATTTGGGTCTGTTGTGGATGTAGTAACTGTCTGTCTCGTCTGTGTGTCCTCCCAGACAGTGAAGCAGAAGACGGGGAGTTGTCAACGGTGTACTGCAGACCAGAAGGCCTGGACCAGCTCATGCAACAAACCAAATTCAACAGGAGAGAGCTTCAAATTCTCTACAGGGAATTCAAAAATGTCAGCCAAAGGATGTGTGTGTTTGTGTGTGTGTATGTGTGTGTGTCTGTGTGTGCTGGTGTGCTATCCACATATGCACCACATCACAGACTGTTGCCACCGAGGTTTGATTCTGACCGGTGGAATCCTATGCTATATCATGTCATTTCCTGTCTCTCTTTAACCCTCTGTCCTATCCACCAGGAAGAAACAAAGGGGGTTGGTATGTTGGTATGCAGTGTTGGGACATGGGACTGTGCATGTCGGGCTAACCTGGCGCCCCTGTGGTCGTCCTTCACAGGAGTGTCCCAGTGGGAGAGTGAACGAGGAGACATTTAAAACCATTTACTCACAGTTCTTCCCCCATGGAGGTTTGTCCCTCTCTCTGCCTGCCACTCTGGCTTTCAAATGTTTTTAGTCAGCACCAAGAGTGATGTTATCGCTATGCTACGTGGATGGCAAGTGCAGAGTTTCACAGTCATTATGTTTCTGGAGATGTACTTGGTCATGCCCGAGTAGCTATGTCCTTCATCACACCTTCTTCACAATTTGTCGTGAGTATCTTTCATTATTTTCCCTTGACCTCAGATTCCAGCATGTACGCTCACTTCCTGTTTCAAGCGTTCGACATACAAAACAATGGAGCAGTCAGATTTGAGGTGAGATATATACTGTTGACTTATTTAGCAGATGCTTTTATCCAAAGTGACATTAGTGATTTCAAATATATGTTATGAAGTACAGTATGTCTACTGGTCGGCTGCAGGCTGCCCAGTACCTTTCGGCTGGGAGTGGAACCCCCTAGTCCGACAGCAGCATAATATCAGTCAACTGTCTGTGTTGCTTCTCCTATCGTTGCACAGAAATTCTTCATTAACCATCACTCTTCCTGATGTTTCCGTCCAAAACACCAGGACTTTGCGTTGGGCCTGTCGATCATCTTGAGAGGCTCCGTGACTGACAAGCTGAACTGGGCCTTCAATCTGTACGACCTTAACAAGGACGGATGCATCACCAAAGAGGTGTCCACGAGAGATTCTCTCTCTCTCTCTCTCTCTCTCTCTCTCTCTCTGTGTACGTGAAAGGTTTGTGAAGAACTATGTAGCGGTGATGATGTTTATGTTCGGTGTTGACTCTCGCCGGTACTGTTTCCTGGCCAGGAGATGACGGATATCATGCATTCCATCTACAACATGATGGGGAAGCACACCTACCCCAGCATGAAGGACAGTGCCCCCAAGGAACACGTCGACAACTTCTTCAGGGTAAATCTACTTGCAAACATCCCAGCACCGGAACAGAAAACCATCGTGCATTGCATCTGTGGGACTGCCAGTAATGTAGGAACAGTCTGTCAGTGGATTGTCACCAAATTATAAGTTGCCCGAGCCCTCAACGAAACAAACACATCACAAAAAATTGTATCGTATGACAAAGACTTTGCCTACTCCCAATCATACAAGCAGACTTACCTTTTGTCTATGACTCACTGTGGAAATTGACAGTTGATTGACTGAAGATTGATTAAATTGCTGATTAATTCTCTACCACAGCCTGCATGCCAAAGGCTGCAGAGCTCATTTTGATCTCACTAAAACTATATTGCCTCATCCCTGTGTAATATGTCAATGAGGTAATATGCGTTTTCCCTTTTTTAAGTCACCAAGTCTCTATTTCTACCCCCCCAGAAAATGGACCGGAACCGAGATGGTGTGGTCACGATGGAGGAATTCATAGAGACATGCAACAAGGTCTTTCATTCACATTTCATACTGAACAATACAAACACATTTGGCGGCAACACATTGAATGGAACATGCATGCCCATTAAAACACTTCCTGCTTGATGACCTGTCGCTTCCTGTTCATGGCTCCCTCTTGCCGCCCAGGACGAGAACATCATGCAGTCCATGCACATGTTTGACCACGTCATCTAAAGTGGAGGGTGGTGGACACTGACTGAGCAGACGAGGAACAGCCAGACCTTGACGACAGTGAACCTACCCGAGCCAAGTGGAGCAGGGCTACTGGGACTGATATCCTGTACAGCAAACCTCCGTAGATATCAAACAGCGTTCTCCCGACTTAAAGAGAGAGACGCTCACATGTCGTTCTTGCCACAACATAGAGATGACCGTGTAACCGTGGTATATTTAGAGTAAAGGTTGCGCACAATGTACACAGTGGTATTGGTATTGAGAGGTTAAAGGTGCAATTGATAACATTGACAACATTCAGCCACTAGATATCACACTCCCCCTCCCCCTTCCATTCCATTTCAGTGGTTGCCAGTTTGTTTCACAACCTGCGTATTTCATGGTTGAATGGATTGAGACTCATACAGACTCATGTCAGGTGATTCATCTTTTGTGGTTGAGTAATAAATTCGTTTTGCAACATGTAGCTATACATTAGCTATAGATTCAGGTTACTTTGTCACTGACCACTTGGGAATGGTACTGGAGTGAAGCCGGGCACTTACCATCAAACAAAAAAAGATTTTTTCCACACTAACTAACACTTTTAATCACTGACGACACAGAGATACCGCATGATACCAACCTCATTATACTACTGGCTCACAAGCCTTGTTAGAAGTGGGAAACAAATGTCAGCCATCTTACACAGAGATAAACAAAACATTTATTTTGGACCAGTACAATACTTTTATTCTGCACCTTTATAAAAGATATAAAAAATAATATATTTTTTAATTTGTTTATTTATTTAGCTCCATAAATATGTTATCAATTGCACCTTTAATGTGCATATATGGACCAACAGTAATCCTAAAAGATTCTAAAAGAGACGGTCAAACAAACATGAAATGTGACTTCAATAGCACATTAACCACCACTTTCTTTTAAGGTGGACATGATGCAGGTGGATTGTACTTGAAGTGCTTCCATACTGCATGTGTACAAAGTCTAAAGGCAAGCTGGACTTACTGCGATGTACTGCACACACACACACACACACATTGGGACATAGCAATAACTCAACAGGGCCCGCCTATGGTGTATTAATATGAATGCATGATGCGTCTGTTTCTCCTGTGATCTGACCATTGCATATCAAAAATACTTTGTTTTGCCGTGTTGACACGTTTATTAATACAAAAAAAGTTTCTATGCACAGTAAATGTTTGTTGTGGATATGTTTCTATACATCATTTAAGATTAGAATTTAGTTATGGTACGGTCAAAGCCATTTGGCTGGTTAGAACCAGTTCATGTATTGTAACTACTTTTCTAGCATCCCTCAGTGGTTCCCAGTAGTGTGCTGTGAAGCAAGTCCACAACTATACAAAGTCATGAATTAATGTTGAATTGACTATATTAGTACTTTGTATGCATTCATTTCCCAATACAGATTCTATTGTTTCTATTCTATTTGACAAAGTTGAAATTTTCCATAGGAATCCTTGAATTATTTTGTTCCTAAATATTTAATTTCAGAGTAAAATAGTTTGTCAAATTTTATTTGGCATCATTAAATACAAATAAATGTTTACAGAGTGATAAGCGTGATAATACATGTTATAAAGGCTATTTTGCACAGATATGAATACAAGTGTGCCTGATTTTGGCTAAGCATAGGGCGTCAGAAGAGCAGCCGCAGCAGGCCGAGCAACATGGAGATCTGATCTGGTCTCCCAAGCAGACCATCAACAACCTCCGGGCAAGAGAGAAGACATGAGAGACGGGAGATGTTGAGAAGTCCATGCGTAGCGTGATGGACATCTAAGTACTTAGAAATCCACTGGCGCTAAGGAGGCAAAAAACCACAGCCTCACTCAGAGAGCCTGGAGTCTCTGCGGGGAAAACAAACGGACGCCCAGAACACCTGGCAGGAGACGCAATAAGACACGCTGAACCAATGGCATGAGACAGAGGACAGAATCTCCAAAACCACAGATCTTGGGCGACAGTAGCTCAGGGGGTAGAGTGGTTGTCTGAGCAACCGGAAGGTTGCTGGTTCGATCCCCGGCTCCGCCTTGGCTAATTGTCAAGGTGTCCCTGAGCGAGACACCTAACCCTAACTGCTCCCCACGAGCTGGTTGTTACCTTGCATGGTTGACACCGCCGTCGGTGTACGAATGGGTGAATGCGAGGCAAATGTAAAGCGCTTTGGATAAACGCGCTATATAAATGCAGTCCAAATGTACCATTTACCATCTCGAGGAGGAGATGGAAGGCATCCAAAAGGGCCGTGGTGCTACAGGCCCGGGATGGGTGGACGAAGGAGAGGGCAGACGCTCCAAAGATGGCGGAGGACAAGGCAACAGCTCAACGCTGTTAAGGAAGAACTCAGTCTGCAGCCCAAGAGCTGTGTGATCATTTATCCCGTAAGTTGTGGTTATTGGAGTTATGAAATCAGATTTCCAATCAATTGAACACAGGAAACCACATTTGTTTAATATATATTCTTTATTTTTTTTTTAAACAAAATTTAAGTAAAAAAAAAAAGAATCGTAAGTAGAAAGACAAATTCTCTGTCAGTAGTTTTTCTAATTCTAGTAGCTTGCCCTGCTAAATTAAATGTCTTGACGTTGACCATTAATGCAAAAGATACAAAATAGTTTCGTTTTAAGATTCATCCTATAACAAGGAATATGCGTCTGTGTGAATATCTTTTATGAAGCCACTGTTCACGACCAGTATAGGAAACACCTTAAAATAATATGCAACAATTAGTAGAAACCTCTTGTTACACGGATAGTCTTTAGTCGACTTTATTTAAAACAACCACCTAATAATAAACTAGTAATAACCCAGAAGGGGCCGTCGTGCACAGCTATCGACCTGTCAGCCCCGCTCTATGGCGTCATCAGGTACGGGCATACCTTCAGACCTCGTTCGTCCGAGGTTTCAGACCGTCGCTGGCTCCTGCGGTGAGACCGACGGCGTTTCAGAATAAAAGTACAGACTGGAGTGGTCTACTAGACGAGTAATTCAAACGTGGGTCGATGTGCTTAGCAAGTCCAGCCACGGGTCGGCAGTGTATTCAATCACTCTCGTTCCTTATATAAAAGAAAATGGAAGCTACATGATTATCATCACAAAATAAAAAAATCTCTTTGGCATAGATTACTCACCCCAAAAGCACGCACACATACACACACACACACACACACACACACACACACACACACACACCCTTAAAATATCTTCTAAAAACCCCCACATGCATTCTAAAAGTCAATCATCATTATCAGCGTCGCACAGAACTATGAGACAGAGATAAGACATCATTAAATGTTACACAGTCAGTGATTACCGAATATACAGTTCAGGATCAGAAGCCAAGCACTATTAATAGTATATATGATTCATGTTTTCGTTTTTGTCCCCTTTGAGCTCTTACGCCTCCTCTGCTGCTCGTGTTGCACATCTGAAAAGAAACCCAGAAAAGTCCTTTTAAACAAAAAGTCCAGGGACAACTCGACACGTCGGCACACGTGGACACACTAATGCAGAGACGTGAATTAAGCGAAACCGCTAGACTTGCTTGAACACGTTGACCGTAAAACCTTTCCGTTGATTTAAAGCGCTGTTTTCGACCGTAAACAGTCGGAGACAGCGTCAGTAAACAGTCGAAAACAGGGTCAGTAAACGGTACGGAACAGCGTCGGTAAACAGTAGAAAGCAGCATGGAGGGCCAGTGAAAAGGTTCCGGTTACTTAGTAGTAGTTAGCGGTAGTGGTTGTTTTGTTTATATCTGTTACTTATTCGGGTCTCTCTTTGAAACTCGCATCGCGCCGGAAATATGGGCATCCACCCGGGCGGGAATTGGGCTTCATTACGGACCTTTAATATTGTTCAGAGTACGGGTGCCTGGCGTAGTTGCAGTGGTAATCCTCAGGCATTTCAGGCTCCATGCTGTCCATGGCCCCTTCGCTGGTGTAGCCTCCGTAGCTTGGGTAGCCGACGTCCAGCTCTGCAGGAGCACAACACACGGTAGTAACCTCACACCTGCTCTCTAGACCCTTAAGAGTTGGCCTTCAAGGAAAACATGTCTCCATTTGGTTCTTAAAACAGATCAGTTAGGTAGAGGTAAAAGGCTTAGACTTAACTTTGGACTATGTACACACACACAAACACACATTATATACCCTTATCTTTTTACATTTAACGTGGCCTTTTATGTGAAGGATTGTGGGGGGAGACATCATTTCTCTTTGGGGCTCACAACTGATTTACATCCCCAAGTTGTGTGAGGTGGTCCACTTCATTATTTCTGAATTCAACAAAACCTTAAAAGACACACTGTGGGGTTTATACACACCATGACCAGAGGACAACCACGCTGAAATAGTTTTTACATGCAATTAACAGTGAATGACCAACATGCTGACTAGCTTACTGGCCCTGTGGCCAAATGGCACCCAGCCCTGTGGTAGGTGAAGCCCCGGCACAGTGCAGCGATATACACCAGCCCACCACTAGCATACAATACAAAGCAGCTTTAGCCACGTCTGTATTCTGGACCTATGGTCAAGTGACCCCTTGGACGGCGGGGTTCAGGGGAGGAGGGAGGAATTTGCCGTATGGGCACATTTCAGCCAGAGTTACTCACCGTCTGCTGCGTAGCCAGGTTCCATGGGCATGGCGTTATTGGCCTGCGTGAGAGGTCACAAGAGGGCAAAGTTAAAACACAAGGTTAAACGAACTACATACAGAAATATACGACTCCGGGGGCATACGCGCATCTCGCCAGAGCATTTAGTTGCTCAAGGACGGATTCTCCCTCAGTTGTGGTCAATACCGGCCCATAACCACATATGTAACATGCATAATAATAAATGTATCCGTCCGTTAAACAAATAGGGTGCCAGCGGTGGTGTGGGGGGGGGGGCCAGCGGAACCTCACCCTGTCCCAGGCGGCCGGGTCGTGCTTGAAGAGGGAGTGCGTGAGCTCCACGGACACGCGCTTCTTGTAGTCGGTGTTCTTGTCTTCGGAGATGCGGAACAGCACGGCCGCCGCGTAGGTGGCTGAGGGGGGGAAGCGACGGGTCGTTTGGTCAGCGCGGGGAATTCAGCGACACACACCATTGACAGTTTAAGAGATGGCCACGAGCTACGCGCCATGGACCTTAAGAGGAGAACGGCAGAGGCCCGCGCGGCGTTTGTCCACGGCAAAAAGTGAAACATTTGGTGCCGGAGATAATAAGCGACGCTTATTGCGTTGTCGTGTATTTGGGTTTGGTTTACCGATGCCCTCGTTGTTGGAGTGCAGGAGCTCCATGAGGGGAGCCGAGGCCCCCTCGGCGTCGATCAGCTCTGCTGACTGCTTGTCCAGCGCCAGCTCGCACAAAATGCCCGCCGCCACGCGCTTCACGTTGTCCACTGGCGAGTACAGGAGCTGAAAGCACACACACACGCGCACGCACACGCAAAGAGAGTTGAGTACCACGCACACACTAGTCGGGCTTGCAGAAAAATAAATGACTGTGGCTACCCCCCGTGGGGGCTGAATAGGAGGCGGCATCATAGGATAAACACAGGTGTTGCTCATTTAGACTAATAACGGGTCTGCTCCTTTTATGCACCAGGGCACGGGTAGTAGACTTGTCTTCACTAGTTTAGTCACAGTAACCCGTGCTCCGGTACATAAAAGGAGCAGACCCATAATTAGTGTTATAAGCAACACCTGTGTTGTGCCCTACGACGACGCCTCTGAGAAACGGGCCTAAATGTACTTATTGTAAGTCGCTTTGGATAGAAGTGTCTGCCAAAATGCCCTGAATGTGAATGTGAATACAGACAAATAATTCACTTTAATCCCTTACCTGTACGAACAGGGGGATGGTCTGCACGTTGGTGATCTCTCCTCGGTTGACTGGGTCCCTGGCCATGATGTGGAGAGCTCCTGTGCAGCCCTCCACGATCTCCTCCATCCTCACTCCGTCCTGAGACGGAGAAAGCAAACATGCGTCGTGTCAACACCCGTCTCAACTCTGAAACGCGCCGGCACTCGTTTAGCCACGTCGATTAATAACCAACCGATACGATCACTTGCTTACGTTTACACTGCTACAACTCGTATTGTGTGTATATAGAAATATGATCGATTTTTAGGTAGATTCAGCATCATTCATTCTGATTACTTTCTGCTGTAAGAGTACACACCCTGATGTATATCTGATCCAATAACCCATTCAGGCCATGTGTAGCAGTGCCAAGACATTATGTCCTGTAGCGGAGCCAGGGCTCCAGAGAACCCCAGCTTACCTGGTATGTCTGCTGGTTGGAGGATCCCCGTTTCTGGGCATCCTGGTGAGCCTTGATCAGCAGGTTGACCAGGCGGGGGATGGCCCCGGAGTCCCTCAGAGGGGCCTGGTTCTCTGGGCACAGTGCCAGGTTACGGATCAGGCCCACCACAGCCTTCAGGAGAGAACACAGTGGAGAGGAGGAGGGTTAAGGAGCCGCGCAGTTCGACGACATCGCAGAGAGGAACGCTCGCTGCTTGCTCTATTGATGTTCACATGACATACGTTAATCTCACACACACACACAAACACACCTTGATGACGGGCCAGTAGTAGGGCTGGTTGAGCAGCTTGACGATGGCGGGGATGCCGTAGTGCAGGCGCACGGCATTCTGGGCAGTCTCGGCGTGCTGGTGGCGGGAAGTGAGGTGGCGCAGGGCGCACACGGCCGGCTCTGTGACGTCCTCCTTCTCGCCGGCACGCAGCACGGCGTGGATGAGTGCCTCCACGCCGTTGCTCTGGGTGACGAGTGTCTTGTTGTGGCCGTTGTTGCACGTGAGGTTGGAGAGGATGCCCGTGGCACACGTCAGCATGTTGACGTCATCCGAGCTGAGCAGGCCCACCAGCACCTGCAGGAGGCTGTCCATTCCCTCCTGCAACATGGAGTACATGGAGGAGTCAAACACTATAGGAGGGGGGAGGAGAAGGAGGAAGTAGAGGAAGAGGAGGAGGAGGAAGGGGGTAAGTAGAAGAAGGAGGAGGGAGGGAGGAAGAAGAGGAGGGGGAGGAGATGGAGGAGGAAGAAGGAGGAGGAAAAGGAGGAAGTGGGAAGGAAGGAGAAAGAAGAGGGTGGAAGAAGAATAAAGATGGATCCAGGGGAGATCCTGACATCGTTACAGTACAGTGGACAGAGTCGGGGATGTCGGTGCGGACCTGTTTGGTGGCAGCGTCCGACAGGTTCCTCAGGGTCCACAGACAGTTCTGCATCAGACGCTGGCTTGAGCCTGTCAGGTGTTTGCCTAGAGCTTGCATACCACCTGTCAGGGGACACAGCAAACACAAACTTGACCAAAGTGTCTGTAAAGTAGGGCTCTGCAATTTGCCCTAAAAATCAAATCACATTTTTGTTTCTATGTACATTGTTTTTTTCAGTTTTTCTCTAAACAAACTAAAAAGACGACGGCAAAATTTGAATATTTTCTTCATTAACACAATAAAAATAAACAGTAAAGTATTCTGAGGCCTATGTGAACAAATCAGTTGTTCACACAATAATGACAGCCAAGTGGTGCTGTTTTTATCTTATTCTTTTATTGTTGAAGATTTATTTTAAATCAAATTGAAAAGAATGTCCACTAGTAACGGTGCCTTTTCAAGGAATGAGTTCTTCTTCGTTTGTGTTCGTGGAGATCTTTACGCTACGACTGTCAGCTCCTGCACAGACTTAGACTATAAAATTGCGATTCAGCCATTTCACAATCAAATGTATAGTATTCTGAAATATTCTGAAAATCCACTCGCGCAAATGAGAACATTTCCCTCGGGTCAAATATCTCCGTAACGACACAGGACATCGTAGCACTGCCGGGTCAGAATAAATCAACTGTCAACAGAGCCTCACCCCACCTCCTCCCCCACGTTCAGACAGCCTTGTTGAGAGCTGTTAAACAAAAACAAGCAGGGAGTTGACACACCTGTGTGACCAGCCCATATGCACAGGTGTGTCCTGCTGCTGCAGCGGAGAAGGGGAGGGAGGGGAGGGGGAGATCACATACCTGCTTCAACAATGGCCGGCTTGTTGCTGGGGCACACAGAGAGGACTTTGAGCACACGGCTAGTTGTCCACAGCAGCTTCTCATAGTTGTAGCTTCTCATGATGTGGACGAGACCCTCGGGGCCGTTGTTAGCCAGGATGATCAGCTGAAAAGAACGAAAGAGAGAGATTCAAACAAAACACACCCATTCCTCCTACAGAGCTCCATTTGCGTGTCACAATTAGCCAAAAGGTCAAACCGATCGGCCACAACATTAAAACCATCTGGCATCTGGTCCCCCTCGTGCCGCCACAACAGCTCTGACCCGTCCACAAGACCTCTGAAGGTCTCCTGTGGTATCTGGCACCAAAACGTTAGCAGCAGATCCTGCAGCAAGTCCGATAAGTTGCGAGGTGGTTCGGACTTGTTGTTCCAGCACATCCCACAGATGCTCAATCAGATTAAGATCTGGGAAATTTGGAGGCCAAGTCAACACCTTAAACTCTTTGTCATGTTCCTCAAGCCATTCCTAAACAATTTCTGCAGTGTGGCAGGGCGCATTATCCTGCTGAAAGAGGCCACTGCCATCAGGGAATACCGTTGCCATGAAGGGGTGTACTTGTTTTAATGTTTAGGTAGGTGGTACTTGTCAAAGTAACATCCACATGAATGCCAGGACCCAACATTGCCCAGAGCGTCACACTGCCTCTGCCGGCTTGCCTTCTTCCCATAGTGCATCCTGGTGCCATCTCTTCCCCAAGTAAATGACGCACACGCACTCGGCCATCCACATGACGTAAAAGAAAATGTGATTCATCAGACCTTCTTTCATAGCTCCATCTAGTTCTGACGCTCAGGCGTAGGCGCCTTCGGTGGTGCATCGGGGTCGGCACGGGCACTCTTGACCGTTCTGCGGCTACGCGGACCCATACGCAGCAAGCTACGATGCACTGTGTGTTCTGACACCTTTCCATCATAGCCAGCATGAACTTTTTCAGTCATTTGTGCTACAGTAGCTCTTCTGTGAGATCGGACCAGGCGGGCTAGCCTTAACATATTAACAATGATTTCAAAATGCGTTTGACACACTGTCTGCAGCTCACAGGTAACAGTTTAACTAATCGGGGTAATTACCATATAGTTCATTTAAAAATAACCTAGTGGTGAAGCACCTTTCTCACGGATGTTTGACTTGCAACCACACCCCCCCCCACACACACACACACACACACACACACACACACACACACACCTTGCTCTCCTGGTTGCCGTAGGACAGCAGCTGCAGGCAGTCTGTGGTGATTGCCAGGAACTTGGCGTTGCTCTTCTTGAGCAGGGGCACCATCCTCTGGAGGCCGTCGGCCAGACGCACCGCCATCTTGGCGCCCTCCTGGTGCAGCAGGAGGTTGTGTAGGGTGGTGATGGCGTAGAACAGTACCGACTCCATGGGGGAGCTGAGGAGCAGGGGAGAGTCGGGTCCGCCTCATCGTCTCCCCCGAGTGGAATATCTACCGGACATTTCCTTGACATCGCGCGAGGCAGTGAAAAGGTTTTAACTTTTTATTTATGTATTATTATTTTTAAAGTAAGCCCGTCCATCGGAAAGCTCTGCGATGAATAATTGAGCTAAGTAGGTCACATTAGCGGCGCCCGTACCTGAGCATGCGCACCAGCGCCGGGATGCCCCCGGACTTGAAGATGGAGAGCAGGCCCTCCCGCTGGTGGGACAGGTTGTGCAGGATGCTGGCGGTGGCCCTGGCCGTCTCCATGTCGCTGGTGTTCTGCATGGCGCGCACCACCGCGGCCACCACCTGTGGGGACTGCATCAGGACGCGCCGGGACGCCTCCTTGCGCGTCAGCTGGTTCACGATGAGCGCCGCCTTGTTGACCACCACCTTGTGGGGTAGAGGGGGGAGAGTGTCAGCGGTCGGCTTGAATACTTAACGAGAACACAGGGGTATAGTCTGGTCTTGCGGCATTACGCGTCTTTTGGGTTTTTTATGCAAGCAGTGGTCGGGAAATGTGGCATGTGAGTCACCAGAGATGCAGGAGGATCGGGGACAGGAATCGGCGGGTGTTCGG
>OMKP01085064.1:0-12430 GCA_900302375.1 Bathygadus melanobranchus | reverse complement strand
CGGGGGGTGGGGAGGGCATGGTAATGGGCCACCGTGTGGTACTCAGATAGCAGAGCCAGTCCACCGGTGCAGACTCCACCATGAGCAGCGGACCGCTGGCTGGCCGCTGGTGAGTGACAGAGCTGCTCCCCGGGACAGAGGAACACAGGGCTGGTCTTCTGGTTCCTTTACTGTGAACTTGTTTGTGTCGCTGTGTTGCTGAGGTCATTGAAGTCTTGTTTTTAACTGGGCTCTGTTTTACAAGTCAGGCTTCACACCCTCGCGTTCAGTGAGTGGCTGTCTAAATGTCCGTCTTGTTCAATCTGTGTGTGTGTGTGTGTGTGTGTGTGTGTGTGTGTGTGTGTGTGCGCACTACAGGTGTCTCATCAAGGATTTTGAGGCGCGTCCGTCAGTGACTCACCTGCTGGAGCACCCGTTCATCAAGCAGGCGCAGGGTAAAGAACCGGCCCTGGGCCACCAGCTGGCCGGGCTCATCCAGGAGCAGCAGGACCTGGGAGGCAAGACCAAGACCAAGTAAGCCATAGGGATCACCATAAGGATCGCCTTGCAAAGCAGATGCCAAACCTTCATCTTTAGCAAGAGCTCATGTTTCAATGTTAATTCATGTTTCAATGTCTCACTATTTCATTGAGTTTATCCCCAACTGTTGAAGCTTTTTGTCCACTCAGTGTTTTTAACATGAAGGCCTTGTTGCTTACTGCAACTTAATGACTAATGACATGTGGGTCCTGAGGCTAGACCAGTTGAGAACCGCTGGTCTATAGCCATGATGTACCATGTACCATGATGATATCCTGATTCTCCTGGAAGGATCGCTAGGGACATTCTGTTGTGGTGCTGGTGGTGGTGGAGGTGATGGAGGTGGAGGTGGTGGAGATGTTGGTGGTGGTGGTTTTGGTGGAGGTGGTGTGGTGGGGGTTGTTATTGTTGTTGGTTTGTGGTTGTATTGGTGGTTGTGGTCTTCTGTGTTTTCTCTATTGGCATCATGGCGTGTGTGGATAGCTGTGACACAGAGTGTGGGATGCATGGAAGTAGAGATATGTTTTATGTCCAGTAGGGGGCATGGTTTGATCTGCTTTTGAGTCACAACCAAGAGTGAGCCTGGGTTACTGAACACGACACATGATGTTATTTAAAAGGATTGTTAGGGATGTGTAGCCGCTAATTTGTTACTGAGTGATTGTACTGACTAACCTCAGATTAATATTAAACCACTCTCAGCCGTGGATACAGCAACCATTTCATTCAAAGCTTTCAGCCCAATGAATTAACGTGATTAAATTAACCATGACGTTAAGTGCTGTACAAAATTACTGTTGATGAGTGTGAAATTGTAACGTACATTACATACAACACATATTTACATCGATACAACTGATACATCTGAGGTTTGTTTTTGTGCATAAAGTGTACGTTTTATTTATTCTTTTATTTTGGTGTTGTTTTCCATGTGTTCATCTTAATTCCTTTCATGTCGTTATGTTATTGACACATGCCTTATCGTGTCATGTGACTGTGACTGTCATGTGACAGTGTGACCCCTGTAACACGCTACGGGGGTCTTTATTAGCAAGACGGGCGACTAAGTGTCTCTACGTCTTAATGCAAGTGCTGTTTACCCTCCAGTGTGGAGTGTGTGTGTGTGTGTGTGTGTGTGTGTGTGTGGATAATGGGATTAGAGAGCTTGTGGGGTGATGCGAGTTCTCCCTCCTGTCCCTCCTCTCCCTCCTCGCTCCCTCGCCGGCTTCCTAAGTCTCTCGTCCCTCCGATGGGCGAAACAATGCGTCCAGATAACAGCGGAGACAAAGGGGAACTTTAAGGGAGCTAGCTAGCAGGAGGTAGTGGCGCGCGGCGTCGCTACAAAGCGTTCAGACTACAGATGCTTTTTAACAGATAGTTTCGGAACACCAAGATAGGATGTGACTTTGTGTTTTCACTGCGGTACATTTTTGAACTTGAGCATGAATAGAAAATGAATCTGAGTGTGGGGGTGTCTGACCTGAAGCCCGAATACTTTGTGATCTACTTCATGTGATCGAGTATTCATTTTAATAGAGTATTCATTACAACAGACCATGAATTATGAAGACTCACAATTCAATTGTTAATGGAAATGTGGAAAAGTGAGAGTTTTGAAACCCTTATATCCATTCTCTTCAATGCATCACCACTTTAATTCCATGGGAATGATCAGGATTAGCATTGGTTGCCTTAAACACACACACACACACACACACACACACACATGGTGGATTGGATTTATATAGCACTTACACAACCGAGACTGACAGGTTCCCTGGGGAGGAGGCCTGTTTTTAAAAGGGCCACAAGCAAGCCAATAGGAGGTAGGAGGTGAATGGGGGGGCCCATACTAGCTGTATGCTAGCATAACATGCTAACATGCTGTATGCTATACGGCGCATGCTAACGGAGTATGCTATACTAACGGCGGCAATGTATGCTAGCAATGTGTGCTAGCGGCGCATGCTATCAATCTATGCTATCAACATGTGCTTGGCTTCCTGCAGGCACGAGAGGATCAATACCCGCAAAACGCTGATCATAGAGAGCTCTCCTGATGACGACCTGGTCAACCTGGAGTTCTTAGATGAGGTGAGAGTGTGTGTGTGTGTGTGTGTGTGTGTGTGTCTACATACACTGTATAGCTATGCATTTTAAGATGTGGTAAAATGTATAGTGTGTGGTTTGTACCTTGGGTGTTGATGTGCTCATTTATACGTACCAGTACTGGGCAGAATGCAGTTGATGCTCCCAAGTCAAGTGAATTCATTTGTAAAGCCATTAATCACAGCCACAGTGTGAAAGGGCTCCACAGGCCCACATTATACGGGAGCACCTAAACCCTGAAGCCGTCCGCAGGTTAGAGCACATGTTGCATCGGCCTTCTGTCACCGTCTCTCCCTCGCTGTAGGAGACCATCATCGGCCGCCTGCAGAAGAGGTACAATGAGCTGCAGATCTACACGTACGTCGGGGACATCCTCATCGCTCTCAACCCCTTCCAGGCCCTCAGCATCTACTCACCCCAGGTACGCAGCCCCGGCCCTCAAAAACACTGCACGGTGCTTCATTAGATTTAAGCTAAGAGAGGATGGAGCAGAAAAGATTTTGAAACTATAAACAAGTCCCCCTCCCCCCTCTGCTCCTCTCCTCCCTACGTTTCTCAGCCATTGAGAGGTGTTGCATTTCACGCACCTGTGACAGGCAAGATGTATTCCTCGAACCAATCAGGGAAGAGATGCTCTGATTGGTCAGACATGAGCAGGGAGCTGTCTTAAATCAAAATGGTCTCATACAGAGGCAGGCACAGTCCACTTCAAACAGATATTCTCACCGTGCGTTTCACTCACAAATAGCTGACAGATACTCCATAACAGATTACACTCAAATTATACCTCTTAAATCTTTTCTGCAGTACCTTTAATATTTAGTGTTTTAGCACTACATTTTATATAGACTATTTATGTATTGAATTACCAGAAAACATGCTATATCGTGATATATATCCTTATCGATATATTAAATTACATATATCGGGATAGAACATTTCGGGCTTATCTCCCTAGCTTGTTCCTACAAAAACAGCAACTGGGCATAGTAGCTATCGGGGTCAGAAAGACTTAGTAGATTACATTTATCTTTATTAGTGGTAGTGCATCAAATTCCCTCACATCCTCTGGCCTGTGATGCATCCTCCTGTATTTTGCCAGTTCTCAAAGCTTTACCACGGGGTGAAGCGAGCAGACAACCCGCCACACATCTTCGCGGCCGCAGACGCAGCCTACCAGGGCATGGTGACCTTCTGCAAAGACCAGGTACTGAGAACGTCGTCAGAAACACTTGTGGGTGGCGGGGAAGCTCTCTTACTCTGCTATTGTCAGTACAAATACCAGAAGATACGTTTAAAGGGGAATGGAGAAAATTCCAAATAAATGATTTTATTTTATACATATTTCAGTTAGATTTTCTTCTTTGCTTCATTTGTGCTAAAATCCAGGTGTTTAAAGGCTCTGTGTGACCTGTGTTTGTTTTAGTGTATCATCATTAGTCAGTTGTCATGTGGATGGTGTTGTGACGTCCAGATATTTAAAGGCTCTCTGTGACCTGTGTTTGTTTTAGTGTATCATCATCAGTGGCGAGAGTGGAGCAGGGAAGACAGAGAGTGCACACTTGATCGTTCAACATCTCACCTTCCTGGGAAAGGTAGAGAGCACCCGGCTTTCATCCATTATCGGATATGATTACAACGTATATTATGATGTACAAGTGTGTCAATGGGATCGACGGTTATGTCTAAGTTAGTTATGTGTA
The DNA here is from genome assembly GCA_900302375.1 of Bathygadus melanobranchus. Classification (NCBI taxonomy): domain Eukaryota; kingdom Metazoa; phylum Chordata; class Actinopteri; order Gadiformes; family Macrouridae; genus Bathygadus; species Bathygadus melanobranchus. Next base: position 8,099 of record OMKP01085064.1, on the reverse strand, counting down.
TTCATCCTAAGAGATGAGATTGTATTTTATTCATCCCAGTTGGGGAATTCCTTCCTCCCATACAATATACAATTATATATATATATACAAAATATACAATATTTGGTATATCGTATATATATCAAAACATACAAATATGCTAAAAAGTATACAATAAAAAATACACACAATATAAAATGTTAAATGTGTTAAAAACAATATAGAAATAACAATATAAAATGCTAATATACAATGCAAGTACAATACAAAATATCAGTAAAGAGTATGAAGCACCACAGCCAGCTCCGTGACGTGTGAAACAGCGATCGCCAACAAAAGACCCCCGCGTGTCTCGCAGGCGAACAACCGGACCCTGCGCGAGAAGATCCTGCAGGTCAACCCCCTGGTGGAGGCCTTCGGGAACGCCTGCACCGCCATCAACGACAACTCCAGCCGCTTCGGGAAGTACCTGGACATGAAGTTCACCCCCACCGGAGCCGTCATGGGGGCTAAGATCTCCGAGTACCTGCTGGAGAAGTCCCGGGTCATCAAACAGGCAACGTACGTCAGACGCCGTCTGTCCCTACCTGAGACGAGCGGCCGGGTAGTTACTCAGCCTCTCAGGTGACTGATGACTGATGGGGGTTTTTTTTCGACAGGGGGGAGAAGAATTTCCACATCTTTTATTACTTCTACGCGGGCCTTTACCACCAAGACAAACTGAAGAATTACAGATTACCGGACAAGACACCTCCCAGGTACGCACCTCTCTGGGCTCGTCCATCAAGTGGCTCGGACCTGCCATCGTTCATGTGTCTGGAACCGGTCACTGACCCTTCCTTGTTTTTTTTCTGCAGGTACATTGACAGTCAGCATTGCAAAGTGATGCAGGACATCGTGACCAGTAAACTGTACAAGGAGCAGTTTGACGAGATCCAGGACTGCTTCCGAATCATCGGGTTCACTGAAGAGGTGAGGGGATATTTTTTGATTTTCGTATTTTTCTTATTTCATTTTTAGAATCAGTTCCAAAATTAAAGACAGATTGTTTTTATTTCATACAGATAAACACTATTACACATTACACACTCTTGTTATATTTCCTTCTCTCTCCCGCTCTATTTCTTGTTTTTCTAGGAGGTCACCTCCGTGTACAGAATCCTGTCCGCCATTTTAAATATAGGAAACATTGAGTTTGCCGCCATCACCTCCCAGCACCAGACGGACAAGAGCGAGGTTCCCAACTCTGAGGCCCTGGAGAACGGTGAGCTACGGGGGGCCATTAGGGACTAAACACATCTCTTACCAACTGGTTTGTTACTCAGTTGAAGAGCAAAATGGATTCACTTTCATGTGATATAGTTATTACTGTGTGTATGTTACTTCTGCCTGAACCATTCATTATTCAACATGTGGAGGATTACTTATTTAAGTACACATAGCATTTCTGGACGTGTCTAGACGTGTGTGTGCTTGGTATCACGCTGGGGATTTAACACGCGGCCAGACGTGCTCCGTAAGTTCTTGATATATATAGTAGTATAAACCTCCGCTAATGAGCCGAGGTGAATAAGGCAAGTAGGAGAGCTTCACACGATGTCACGCACGTTCCAAGCTGCCATTTTGGTACGTCTTCATTAAAGCCCTCCTATTGGTCTACGCCACAATTCTAGAATATTGCGATTAAACCACGGTGACCAACACAATGAATGGGCTCTGACTAATACCCAGAAAACACGTCAGTACACTCTTATGCACTTATTTAGTTGTAGTTTACTACACCAGCCAGTAGGACGGACCTTAGTAACGACCTCGGTCGGAACTACCCGTGGTGTAATGTGCTTTTGGAGCTTCAGATTGCCGATTGAAACCCTCCTATACCTGTTTCTCCTTCTCCTCCTCCTCCTCCTCCTCCTCCTCCTCCTCCCTTAGCGGCGTCTCTGCTGAGCATCGGCCACGAGGAGCTGCAGGAGGCGCTGACCTCCCACTGCGTGGTGACGCGGGGGGAGACCATCATACGCACCAACACGGTGGACAAGGCCACAGACGTGCGGGACGCCATGTCCAAGGCGCTGTACGGACGCCTGTTCAGCTGGATCGTGAACCGCATCAACGCTCTGCTGCAGCCTGACATGAACATCTGGTGGGAGTCTCCCTCTGGATCTCTCTCTCGCTTTCACTCTCGCTCTGTATCTCAGTCTCTATTGCTGTCTCTCTCTCGCTCTATTTCTCTTGTTCTCTTTTTCTCTCTGTCTTGATCTCTCTCTCTCTCAACATTCAAAGGGCTTTATCCGTGTGTCCTGTTTGGTTGTCTCTCGACCGTCAATGATCTCCGTGGCAACGTCTCTGTGACCTTTGTGTGCGCGTGGAAGTCAGAGAGTAGGTAAAAAGACAAACTCAAAAGTGTGTCGAGGTGAAACTGTAGAGGAGAATGTCATCGGACACGCGGCCCAGACAGGCGAACAGAGAGAGACGGAGAAAGGGAGTAAAGTAGTACGATGAATTTTTGATACAGGGTTGCGTGCCATGAAAATAATGATCTGATGATTAAAAAGACTTCAGAGAGACTGTAAAGAGGTTGCTCATTGATCCGCCGAAAGAATCCCGCGGTAAACGTGAGTGAGGATGTCAGGCGTTGTCAGGCGCCTCATCACAGACGTACAGGAGGCCAGAGACCCAGTCGTACGGACAGTTGTTCTTATTGCCTCTAATAACCCGGCAGAACGGGCCCGAGGTCACCTCTACACGGACATGCAGCCACTCAGTAATTTGCTCTGTGAACAGGCATCTTGTATTCCGGAGCTGTGTGGATGTTTGTCTTGCCCTCTGCTCTCTGCGAATGACTTCATGTTAAGTAGAAGTAGATATGGAGATGAATCCTGTTAACAGGCCCTGAGGTTTTTATCTCCTCCTTTAGACAAGGCCAATACATTCTTTATTTGGGTTGAGTCACTTGGATTATCATAAAAATGTTTATCTATTCATGTGCGTGCCGGGGGATTCGCTCACTGTGTTGCGTCGAAGACTAAGTTTGCGTGTTTGTCCCCCTTTTCCTTCCGTCTTTGAAGTGCTGTGGAGAGCGGCATGAATGTGGGAATCCTGGACATCTTCGGCTTTGAGAACTTCAAGAGGAACTCCTTCGAGCAGCTGTGCATCAACATCGCTAACGAGCAGATCCAGTTCTACTTTAACCAGCACATATTCGCTCTGGAGCAGGTGAGGCAGCCTGTATCACAGCAGCCGTCTTCCTTCTTTTGACAACCCCCGGGGGATGGCTTTTTGAGGGAGGAAAACCGAAAACAAATATTCATACGCAGTACCAAAAAAGGAGATATTTTAAATGCATATTTGTCGTGCTTGCTGATCCCTCAGGCCAGAATTAAAACACACATGACATAGAGTATGTTTTGCCTAAATGCAATTTCTTGGTGTGTTGATAATTGAATGTATCCAGTAGGAATAGTGTAATACATCCAGAATGTATTACACTAGAATTGCTTTTTTTAAATTAATTTAATGAATTTTAACCCTGGAGTTTATGGTCTATGAAAACAAAGAATGGTCATTAAGTAGGACTTCTCCCGACCCATAACACCTTCTAAATTCATTCATCATTTCATTTATTTATAGAAAATATGTTTTCTACTATATTTTCTATTTTTAATGTAATAAATTAACAATAAGAATAGTAATATGTCTGCGAGGAGGACGTGCTTTGATTTGTTATTTTATTAAAATAAAAATGTCTTTGAATTAAACAAACCTTCGCCGGTCCCGCTGTTATTAGGGATGTGCAGTTTATTCAGCGTCAACCATATTAATGACAGTAATACGCTTCTCTGCTCAGGCCTTCAGCGCTGCAGAATGCTCCTCTCTCTCTCCTGATACACAGAGGAATTACCTCCCTCGCCATGCAGAGCTTTGACTTAGTGGAAACAGAGATCCACACACCGTCTACCCCCCACTCCACAAGCTCATTAGGACTCCAAACGGATGACTTAACCATGAGGGCAGTTTATCTCCATTGGCTCCTATTTATCAGCTAAATATATATTTGAAGGAAACTTTTTGATCTGGATTAAGCAGATGCAAAGATGTGATTTGGCTGCGGGTTATTTGCAAATTGAACTAAATTACGAATTAATACGTTGACTCAATTTCTTGTTTGGGAGCGAGTTTTTGGGAGCATTCGTCGTTGACTTCGGTGACAGATTCTGTACGTTCCACATTTCTCTGAGAAATGTTTTTGGGGGTTTGTTTGATTCAATCCGTAATTTTTTTCTCTCCCGCACAAAAACATTCCCAACTCTATCCCAGATTGTTGTAATGGGGTCAGTTCTGGGACGTGGAGATTGACGTACAGTACGCTTCCCTCCGGTGTAGATGGAGTACCAGAGTGAAGGCGTGGACGCCAGCCTGGTGGAGTACGAGGACAACCGGCCCATCCTGGACATGTTCCTCCAGAAGCCCATGGGCCTGCTCTCCCTGCTGGACGAGGAGAGTCGCTTCCCTCAGGCCACAGACCAGACCCTCGTAGGTGAGAGAGAGAGAGCCCAATATGCAGAGTTACACCGCACAAACTTGCATTGTACCACAACCGCAGTTCCGCGATGTTCATAAGAAGAGATAAGATAATAAAAAAGACTTTATTAAACCCAGGCGGGAAATTCAGGAATTTCTGGCATTTTACACACAATTTGGGTGTTTTATACGCACGCTTTCTTTCAGAAACGAATTGTGTGGAAGATGAGTGTGAGAAGGGGAAGGCTTTTTGGGTTTCCTTATCTCCACGTTACATGAGATATGTTCTACTGATAATGCTTCACCTTTTCATAAACGCTTTAATATCTACATTGTTTTTTACAGATAAATTTGAGGACAATTTGCGCTACAAGTATTTTTGGAGGCCAAAACGTGTGGAGCTGTGCTTTGGAATTCAACATTATGCAGGAAAGGTATTGAACACTTTGTAGTATTTCAGCTAAGGTTTTCTTAAAGAATAGATAATTTATCGAACCTTTTTCAGATACCGTAAATCAATGTACAACATCCTTCAACGGTATCTATCAAGTGGGTCTCAGGACGTCTGCTTCATCCTGGTTCCGTGTTGCTAGGTGTTGTACAACGTCAACGGCTTCTTGGAGAAGAACCGGGACACGTTGCCGGCGGACATCGTGGTGGTACTGAGGACCTCTGAGAACAAGCTCCTGCAACAGCTCTTCTCCAGCCCTCTCACCAAAACAGGCAAGAGACCACAGGAACATCTCTATCACCTCTATCATCACTGTCCATCTCTATCAATTCTATCATCTCCATCCAACTCTAATGATCTCTATCATATCTCCATCCAACTGTATCCATCTCCATTGGCCAAATATTTCCTGAACCCCCCGCCCCGCCCTCGCTGACACAATACAACACACTCACTTCGTCTGTGTGTGTGTGTGTGTGTGTTGCATTGTTTGCTCCTCTTGCCGGTATCTCAGTGCTGGTTAATGCCTCCACGAGACATGCAGGTAGTGAGTGGGCTTACGTTAATAACACCTCCTCTGGTGGCTCTCCTTCCTGGCTCCTTGCTCCCAGCCTGTGGTGGCGCGGCGTCGCTGTGTGCGTGGATAAATCTGCTCTCCCTGCGTTATCTCCCGAGAGGCTAAGCGCTCGGCGCGGCTCTGTTTTTATTTTCCGCTAAGCTGTTCCTCGCGGTCCCCCCCCTCTCCGCACACCGCTAGCCGCAGACTGCGGGCGCGGTGGGATATTATATTTTCGGGTGATAAGGGTTTCTAAATACCCCCGCAGAGGAGAGGGGGGGGACTGGAGCGGGACTGGGGGGGGGATGGGATGAAGACACTGTATTTAGAAAACACAAAAGGCCATTTTCCCGCTCCTTTTCAGACGGCTAAATGACAGTGGCGGTAATGTGCTCATCATTAGCCGCGGATGAGGATGCCTGGTCGCTGGTCTTAGCCGAGGAGCTAAGACCATCATATTCACCCACTTCCTGTTTCATTATTTTCTTATCCAAGCCACATTATGTGATTCCCTTTATTTCTCAGGAGCCTGTAAATGCCTGCGTTCCGTTATGGAGGAATCAGAGGAGCTCTGAATCACACAATGGACACCTTAGTGACGAGAGATATATCTTACGGTGCTTATAAACTTGGATCTGAGGCGATGCAGGCAGGGGGGTCTTTATCAACCCCTCGCTACACAATCCAAGTTCGAAAGCTAAATAAATGCACGTTTTGGGGAAAACTTTACTGTTGTACTCAGAGGTGCTGACGAAGTTCCCCCGAGCTGTCCGTTTGGCGTCCATTTTGTTCTGCCGGTGGGACCCCCAGCGGTGTGTTTGGTGCCAGGTTTAGATTTTGCCATACTAGTAATTATCCAGGTTATGCACCTTTGCATCACTGACAAAATGGTTTGTATTGGATGTTGGGTTAGGGTTCATTAGCTACGTTGGTTCATTGTTTGTCTTTATTTGAAGGGTTTTTTTTTTTGTTCCTGTACAAAATAGCATCTGGGTCACTCCTGTCCGATCTCTCTGCCAAGCGATCTCAGTCAACTCTCTTTGTTGATTATTCTTGGAAGTTGGAGGTGTGATTTCCGTATCACACATCATGAATCCTGCAGATCATCTCATGAGATAAACGCCCCGAGACTCTCGTCATCTGCTTATCAATCCATGAAGGCTGCAGCCGCCTCTGACGGAAGAGACAGTGGAAGGAAGTGATAACTGTTCACGCTCTTCAGGGTGAAATTCCAGGATGCATGTCTGTGGGGTTGGGTAGGGGGGGAGGATTTGCGTTTTACTTCACATTATAGATTCGCTGTGTCTGTTATCTGTGGAATTACTGCTATCCGGGGAATCTGATTGGGATCTGGTTCACCCGGGGTGGCTTCGTTGAGGCTTGGGACTGGATGACGATGCGTCGTGTCACCACTAGGGGTCACCCTCGTAGACCCCAGCCAGACATAATAGGGACTCGAAGCTGCCATTGTGATTGATATAGATATCAAAGGCCATATGCAATGACACATGACAACGTATTTATTCAATGTAATCATTTTACATAACATTGTTCTGTTTCCATTTTTTGTCGTGCATTTATTCTTATGTTACCAAATTTGATTTTGAAACCTTTTTTATTTGTCATTACAAATATCCTTTTCAAATCTCTTTTCAAAAACGTTGGGATGCCAGGGTCTAAAGTAAACGTTGATGGAGTAAACATAGTGAAAACAACAGGAAATGATCAAGAATGCCCCCCCCTCCCCCCAAAAGAACAAAGTGTAGAGAAAGTAAGACTTCCTTTTAGTGACTATGGGGAGCGATCCAGAACCAGCGATCCTGGAGGCTGGTGAGACGGTGGCGTTTTGTCAGGAAATGGGTGGTGTTTCCATGGGCAGATTCCCTCAGAGCTGGGGCCACTTCCCCAGGTCAGTGGGACCACAGCGTTTGATCTGGCTGCTGCGTCTCAGTCGGGCTCTGTCAGGCCCGGCCCTGTCTGGCCCCTGCGGTCAGGCTGTGTTCCTGCACCACCACCCCCACCCCCCTTCCCCTCCCTCCAGGACATGTTGGACCCCTGCCGTGTGGAGTGGAGCACTGGGGGGTACACTGCTGCCCCCCTGCCCGGCACATGGCACCTTATGCCAAGCCTTTGTCACTGAGTCTGCACTGCAAACACAACCACCCTCAACGCTGCATTTAACCCCGGTGTAGTGTAAATGTGTCTATGTAAATGTATAACACTACAAGTACTGTCGCGCTGCAGAGATGCTCTGGACCTACACATTTGTTTCTCCAGATGTAAGAAAACATGTTTATTTGGTACAGATCCCATCATCATTTACATTTACATTTAGGGCATTTGGCCGCTTTTATCCAAAGCTAAATAATCATTCCCACAATCATATCGCAACAGCAGTGCCGTTGAGCCCTGTCATGGTTGAAGAAACACACGTGGATGATGGCAAATGTCTTTAATTCACACACAAGTGGCCACCGAGTGACGGAGCTAGCCTCACGGAGCTAGCCTCACGGAGCTAGTCTCGCGGTACGTGGCGTTCACAACGCAGAGCAAAAGCACGCAGCGCAGATTCTAACAATGACGACACCAACC